>MU183760.1:53025-80095 GCA_016904865.1 Pissodes strobi
GCTAATTACAAAGGGAAATTTAGATTTTTTTAGGTTTTTTCATTTTATTAGGTTTCTGGACGTAACTCGGTCTAAAATTAATTTTTCCCATTTTCCCAAATTTTTTTTCCAGTTTCAAGGTCATTGTAACTCAAACTAACCCAATCTAACTCAAACCCAACACAAACTAACATAGGCTAACACAAGCCTGACACAATACAAGCACAAGACTAACACAAACTAGCCCTAAGAAACCTTTTTAAATATGCTTTGTACCGAGTTTCAAGGCTCTAGCTCAAAAATAAGAAAATTTTCTCTAGCTAATTACAAAGGGAAATTTAGATTTTTTTTAGGTTTCTTTCATTTTATTAGGTTCCTGGACGTTCAATATCAAGCGCATTTTAAGGTCATTCTAACTCAAACTAACTCTCCCTAACTCAAACTAACCCAATCTATACTCAAACTAACCTAACTCAAACCCAACACAAACTAACATAAACTAACACAAGATAACACAAGATTGACACAATACAAACAACAGACTAACACAAACTAACCCTAAGAAACCTTTTTTTTAAGTTTTAGGGGTGTCTTAAATAAGCTCTGTACCGAGTCTCAAGGCTCTAGCTCAAAAAATAAGAAAATTGTCCCTTGCTAATTACAAAGGGAAATTTAGATTTTTTTCATTTTATTAGATTTCTGGACGTAACTCGGTCTAAAATTGATTTTTCCCATTTTCCCGATTTTTTTTTTCAGTTCAGTCAGGACCGATCTACGTCAGGTGAGAAGAGATAATGAAAAAGACACTTTAATAAAACAATAACAATGCCTATTGGTGGTGGTGACTTAATGGATGTACACTGTACGCCATTACTAGAATACGCATGTCTTTACGGCTGAGACGTACTTTGAATTGTTTATAAGAGCGTTTTATTGGCAAACTGTTATGGCTTAATTTCACTCAGGAGCTTTATTGCACTGCAACTATTTAACCTCTATTGTAGATTAGACTCTGGTGCTTAGGAGAGTATCCATCAAGAGACTACGTCCCTGTGAAATGTAGCTGAGTGGCTGAGCGAACTGGATGGGAGACAGTCTGCCGCACTGATGGTTTGCTCGAGAATTTATATGAACCTTGCAAGTTTAAGGTTCACAATTGCTTGCGCTGTTCTGTCTTGAATGTTTCCATCCAAGTTCAGGTCGATAATTAAGTAATTAGCAATTCAAATGTTGTAGTCGTGCACAATATTAATTTATTCTTATTATTAAATTCTGATCTATCAAACGAAGCCCCGAATCTAAATGACCTTAGACTCCCGACTAACGCGTTGGTTGGAACCGTTTTCAATCGGGAGCTTGCGACGTGCAGAGGGCACGATTTAATAGCGCAACGGGGACCAGTCACGTTTTCGTGGTAAAAATAATTTAGTGCTTAAACGTTTTTCAGATTTTTATACACAAAGACACTTTTATCGCCCGCAAAATGCTCTAAGGGAGATTTATTGGGACGCGGAACGTGTTTGGCGCGCGGGCAAAAAGAGTTTCGGAAAAATAAATAAAGATCGAGGTTAGTTACGGGACACTGGCGTAACTAGAGTTATTATTACTTTGTTTTTAGATGACGCCACGTCTTGGTTAGCGTGCAGGAACATAGATCTGATTCGGGATCGATATACGTCAGGTGAGAAGGGATGATAAAGAAATCAGATAAATTTATCATAACCCCTGTACTTCCCGACCATGTGATCAAGCCAAGCTCAGGTTAGGGTGATGGGAAAGGATGAGTTAGAACCCAAAGCGCCCATGTGGACTGCTCAGTGACTGGTTTTAAGTGAGACACAAAGTCTCCCTAACTGATCGTTGCACGTTTAAGGCTCATAATCGCTCCCATTGCCTATAATTTGTCTTTAATGTTTATATAATATTTTGCAAGTCCAAGTTGAAACTTAGTAGTTTATGCATTTTAGTAGTTCACAATATCTTATAGCACAAAAATGACGAGTGGCAATAATCCGAAAGCACGATGTCCTATTCGTTTCAAACTGTTCGGTCACTGCACCAGTTTAATTAAATTTTCGGTAACTTTGACGATTAATCTGGCTCCAGATTAATTTCGCAAGTATGAATGTGTGGCATTTTGGAAGTAATTTATTCTCAAGTCATCGCACTCGAACGAATGTATTACGTACGCCTGGTCTGGCAGTCGCTGGACTGCCAGACATTATCTTTGATTATATGGTCAGCGGCTTAATTACATTGCCCTCTTCTTTTAATCATTTGAATCCTATATGTTTAATATTTATATAATAAATAAGGTAAGGGGTTCAAATACAACTGATTTGGCTGGTGTTTTTTTAAATAACAAATTATTTATGAGGAATGGGTTTTACAAATAAGAAATTTAAACCATGTAGATTAAGTGGCTCTGTCCCTTTTATCATATAAGTTGCAAATGAAGATTGTATTCAAAACCATCAATTTATAGAGTCGTGAGAATTATCTGCTACTAAATGATGTATATTTTTCTTCCTAACAATAAATTACTCTGTCATTTAAAAAAAATGGGGGTAAAGCAGCAGGACAGTCATAGCTTATCTACTAACGACTAAGACGTTTACATCTATAACATGTAATAATAAGTGAGTCACAAAAAATGTAAAAATATATATTTTTGCAAAGGTATGTGTCTCGATAAAGCATTGGGGTCCAACGCTTACTAGGAGGGGGCATGTGGCAACTAGCATTCCTAGTTATATAAAATCATACAGTGGAGTTTGAATCTCAATTTTAAATTGTTAACTGACTAACCTTGTTGATGACTCAAAACGATATTCAAATTGAGTGTCAAAGTGTTTATTCATTTTCGTCAGATATAACCCCCGGTGCTCACGAGCCATGCATCTATATTTTTGCAAAGATATTATGTGTCTCATTAAAGCATTGGGGTCCAACGCTTAGTAAGAGGGGGCATGTGGCAACTAGCATTCCTAGTTGTATAAAATCATACAGTGGAAAGTTTGAATCTCAATTTTAAATAGTTAACAGATCACTCAAAACAATATTCAAATTGAGTGGTCAAAGTGTTTATTCATTTTCGTGAGAAATAATCCCTAATGCTCACGAGATATGCATCTATATATTTGCAAAGATATAATGTGTCTCATTAAAGCATCGGGGTCCAACGCTTACTAAGAGGGGGAATGTGGCAACTAGCATTCCCAGTTATATAAAATCATACAGTGGAAAGTTTGAATCTCAATTTTAAATTGTTAACTGATAACTCAAAACAATATTCAAATTGAGTGATCAACGTGTTTATTCATTTTCGTGAGAAATAACCCCCGGTGCTCACGAGACATGCATCTATATTTTTGCAAAGGTATGATGTGTCTCATTAAAGCATCGGGGTCCGACGCTTACTAAGAGGGGGCATGTGCCAACTCGCATTCTCAGTTATATGAAATCATACAGCAACCTAA
The DNA here is from genome assembly GCA_016904865.1 of Pissodes strobi. Taxonomy (NCBI): domain Eukaryota; kingdom Metazoa; phylum Arthropoda; class Insecta; order Coleoptera; family Curculionidae; genus Pissodes; species Pissodes strobi. Next base: position 56,484 of record MU183760.1, read on the forward strand.
AAAACAAGGATTCTTGCGACTAATGGTCTTCCATGTAACAATATTTTTACAACGTAAACCAATAAAAAAATCAAATACTCCCCAGATGACAATTTGCATACTCGGGCGCGCATTGAATAAAACCGGATAAATTATTCCCACGGAGTGCAGCACGTTCAAGCTTGCTAAATTAATGCGGAGAAACATTAAACGTCAAAGTTGTCGACGGCGAATTCCGCGATGAATTGAATTAAATTCACTGACCGCGGGTGTGTCGACTAAAAATTACGGTCGACGACGCAAAGCAAAAGAGGACATGCAGTTTGGGTTATAATTGTACACCAGAAACTGCTGAATTTGGTATCACATACGAGCAAGTTTAATTGGCAATATATTTTGATGGCATTAGTAGTGTAAAAGTTGACTTTTGGATCAAACTCATCATGGTCAAATTCTAGCTTGGAATTAGATACGGTTTTAACCATATTTCTTAGAAGCTCGGTTGTGTTTGCTGTTTATGGCATTCTTTAGTAGATATGGGTGATCGGTTCTACGCCTCCCGCCTCCGGGTCGGGTGACGAAGAGAGCTACGTACGGCTTAAGTGTTTATGATTTCACACTTTCCAAAATATTTTGTAATAAATCCAAAGCTGTTACAATAATGAAAACTAGTTTGTAAAATCACGAATCGAAAAACTTTTTGGGCGTAGACGTCGTTATCTTGCATAAGATTTGGTTATGTATAACAAAGAAATGTACTTAAATCAAATTGAATTCAGTTTTCGCTTTTATAAAATAAGATGGTATATTTACGTTAATGTACTGCTTTGTACTAAAAATGTTGCTTGGTTACCATTATACCTATATAATACATATATTGTTTGTCTCATTATTATTGAATAAATAATATTAGACAAACTTGCACATACCATATGGAGCGTACGTAAATAACAATATATTTTAGTGCTTTCGGTACAATTGTGGCAACAACAACCCATCTTTCTTTGAAACCTGTTCAAATTGATTGATATTAAATGCAGCAAAGCTGGTTGGAATCACAGACTTGTTTTAAAACTTGTTTTTTACCTTACACTACGTTGCCGGATTTTATATATTATATTATATATAGGAGAGTGTAAGTGAGTTAAGTTGTTTTCATTATACGTATATGAAAGAGAGTTTGCTACAGAGGTAAGTTGTACAACCGCTGAAAGTGTGTTCAAAGTTCGCGTTGTATTTTATCAAGGCTAAATAATGGGTGATTCAACACACAGGTTTTATATCTGCTTCTTTAAGGTGAAAAAGGATAGGATATATATGCAGATTTTACAGGATAGCACAAACTTATTTCATTATGAGAGCAAAAACTCCTCTTCCTCTTCCATGTTCTCTTACTCTACTCATAGGTAATATATGACGTTTTCAACTAAGAGGGCTACATTATTGAAAAATACTAACAAGAGATGTTATCATAGTCTGTATTTAATTAACCGCATTAAACATTATTATGTGCGAAACTGGATCTTCTTCTGCAATACACATAGTCATCATCAATTTATTACAAACGAGCCAATTAATTTTATATTAGCGTTCCTAAATAAAATTACCCATTTCTGAGGAGCAACCAGCAAGTCAAACAATTAAGTGCGCGGTTTGCCTCGTTATTTGAGACAGCATCTGGCTTGAAAACTTACAAGACGAAACAGCTACGTTTGAAGTCGAAGAGTCGAGTATGGGCTAAGTTCTGTCGCGAAGGGAAATTGTTACATGTCAATTTAGTAAAGTAAAGTAAAGTAAATTAAAGCGAAGTAAATTTATTCATGCCATCAATGATAAAATTTTACAATTGTCACAAAAACATTTTCAGCCTGCCTTGTGTTATGATTATGTAAGTTCCCTACTTGGTTGTATCTAAAAAGGTTTTTCTTTGCATATAAGAGACATTCAAAGATGTAGCGTGCAGGCAAGGTAAGTATTTGCAAGTGCCTGAAAGAGTTCCTTACATCATCCCTGTACACAAGACCCTCTACAACTCTTAGTGCTCGTCTCTGTGGTTTAAAAACCCTTTCCGCTTGAGGAGCGTGACCCCAAGCCAACAAACCATAATTACAGCCTGACTGGATCAGAGAATGAAACACAATCAGCAAAATACAGTTTAAAATTTTGTAAATATTAGTTCATGAACTTTGATTTTTTAAGTGATATACAAAAAGACTCAATTCATAAAGAAAAAACTTTTAATAGTATAAAGAATCTTAATAAAACTATTAATAACAAAAATGATCTCATTATGCAAGTAAATATAAGAAGTATGTTTGCAAATTTTGATAACCTGAAAATACTGATAAAAAGTTTAGTAAAAAGACCTGTAATTATCATATGTACTGAAACATTTATTCAAGTTAATCATAAAATGCATAGTATTGAAAGTTACAAAAGTTATTATAATGATAGTAAATTAAATCAAAATGATGGTAATATGGTTTTTGTTGATGAGAATGTTATGGGAGAAACTGTAACTGTTACAACTGGCAGGTTAAAATTTTTGAATACTTGTATTATATTAAATGATAATAATAAATTAGAAATTTCTTCTGTATACAGATCTCATAACATACCTAAAACTGAATTTATTCTTGAATTGAATAATTATTTGAATATAAAGAAAAACATAAAAAATCACCTAGTCATAGGTGAGTTTAATGTTGATATTTTAGAAACTGATAACATACTTTGAAAGTATTATCAAATTACATTTCTGAACCTCTAGCATATTTATTCAATTCTTGTTTTGAAATAGCTATTTGGCCAGAAGCATTGAAGAAGGTAGAAACTGTATCTATTCATAAGTCAGGAGATAAACACAATATATCAAATTATAGACCAATTTCACTAATATCAAACATAGCAAACATTTTTGAAAGAATAATTTACAACAGAATTTTTGATTTCATAAAAATGAATAATATAATATCTGATCATCAATCATAGGTACAAAAATGTTTTAAATCATATCACAAATTTACTTTACAATAAACTAGATGCTAAGCATTTGATACTGTTGACCATAAAATATTGTTAGACATACTTTACTGTTATGGAATAAGAGGAATGGCTCTCGATCTGCTTTCAAGCTATCTTCGTAATAGATCACAAATTGTTAAAATAAATGAAAATTATAGTGATTATATGATTTTAAAAACTGGTGTTCCATAAGGTTCAATTTTGGGACCTTTACTGTTCATTCTATATATCAATGATATCGTGAAGGAGATCCCCATTGAATCAATATTATCGTATGCAAATGATACTGCAATAATTGCTACTGGTGATACTTGGAGTGAAGTTGAAGCAAAAATAAATGTTTATTTAAAAATTATTGATGAGTGGTTGGTATTAAACAAATTATCTCTAAATGTAAAAAAGACTGTTTGTATGACTTTTGGCAACTATAATGATAGTGTTCCATCAGAGATAAACATTAAAATTATAGATAATCTTAAAGTGTAAATCTTTAGGTCTAGTTTTTGATCATAACTTAAAGTAGGACAAGCATATTCAGTATATCATACAAAAAACGAAATACCTAGTCTTCTTTCTCTATAAAATTGCCAAAATATGCCAACAGAAACACTAAGAAGGATATATTATGCTTTTTTTCATAGCATTATAAGTTATAGAATAGTAGCATGGGGTGGAGCTTATAAAAATAACATAAATCTAATGCAAAACACAAAATAAATTACTAAAAATAGTCAATAAAAATAACCGTGTTGTAAACGATAATCCTATGAATTTAGAACAATTATATACATTTGAAGCATTGAAATGCCACTATAGTTCTTTGAAAAATACATATCTCACCTCTGCTAGTACTACTCGAAGTAAAAACCTGATTGCTCCAAAAAATAAGAAAAGAGTAAGTGATAAGAATTCGTACAAAAAAGCAATAACAATAATTTGCCAAATGAATACAAAGTGTTGTATGTAGATAAAAGATCACATGTAAACATGTTGAAAAATTGGATAAAACATAATTGAGTTCTAAAGTTTATTTACTGTTACTAATGTACATTTATATCTAATATAATAGAATAAGAAATTTTCTTGGTAGCTCTATCAAGAAAAGTTTAATTTAGTTAGTATGTAAGATTTTTTATTGTGATATTTTTGCTGTTTCTTTTTTTCTTGCAACTGGACCTGCGTATAGATACCTGTGTTTATCTCTGCAGGGTTTTACAGTTTATTGTATTATTTTAGTGTAAATCTTTTCTGGTTAAATAAATACTAAAAAAGCACTATTCTCATCATAAACTAATTCGTTAAGGTTTATTTATGTACAACTGCGGACACGTATACCATGGTAGGCGCGCACAAGGTTTAGTAGCAATAGATATTATACTGATGACTCTTAATTACTAGTATGATGTGACGATAGATACCTTAAGCATATTGCGTTTATCTTTAATTTGTTGTAATTGATTTTGATCTTTCGTAATCATTTGTTAGGTTATATTGTTACATAGTCTAGTTCTATATTTGTGAGCATATATCAGTTTATTATTTGTTTTCAAATATGCTTTTTTAATTTTTTTTTATTTATAGAAATATGACAACACTTTAACGTCAAACCTAACGAGCACCCAATAAACTGAAACTTGCATGAACGTACCGTCTGTTATTTGTTCTGAGATACCTCAACCAAACAAGGGGTTTACGCGCAACAATTTGAGCGCCCAACGTGGGGCATATATTTCAAATGGGACAAACTGTTTATTTATTATATATATTAGGATTTTTGCACAAGATATTAATTTATAATAACTAGGTTTTTACAACCATGAAATTCAGAAGGCCTACACGAGTAAGAGCAAATAAATTTAAGTTGTCGTATGTCGTCCTTCTTTGTTCCATTTTCGAGACTGCGCTGCGGTCGAGCTTATCTTGGGCCACAATATAAAAAATATATTTTTAGAAGGGTATTGCAGGCTTGGTTAGGTTCTAAAAAATGCACCAATATCTCTGAAAACTCGGACATTCAACCAAAGCCTCTGAAGAAAGAACAGATAAGTAGAAGATGCCCTAAAGGGTGAATGACGGTAGAAAGACTACGCTAAAATTCATTTTAAATAAATGTCACGGTAACCTTTATATTTTTATTCATAGGATCACGGCTGTATGTTTGAATGTAGAAATAATTAACGGGTATTCAGCCAATAAGGTTTATTAAAAGATGATTTGTTTTGCGTCCAAGCTTTCGGTCAGTATATCGTGACCTTCGTCAGGGCTAAAAATTATTTTATATACTAATGTACAATATATAACAATTTCGAACCAACTTACAATCAAAACTAGTTAAATTCAATTTTGGCAGTTATAACATTTTAAAAACATTGTAAAAAATTGGTAAAATATTAGAATAACTTATAGAACTACATAAAATGTCAAAGTCAATCTACTTTTACTTTAGTAATAATGGCAAGGTGTATTGGTATAAAATTATCGATTATTTAGTGATAATATATAAGAATAAATTGAGCTTAAATCATCAATTTCAGTTCTCTTATTCATAGAATTTGCTTTATTTATTTCGACCATTTCTAAAAATAACCTTTTATTTAAATTTGTTTCTTTATGGAGAATTTTAATTTCATTAAAGTTTGGCATGTAACCAGTAATATATGCATGTTCAAATAAAGCAGAAGTGTTTTTTGAAGTCTTATGTCACTTTTATGTCCAGAAATTCTGTTTTTTAGATATTTTGATGTTTGTCCAATATACTTTTTATCACAATTATTACATGGAATTGAATATACTAAATTTGTGTAATTTAAAACAATAGTTTTATCTTTTAATTTTGAATATAAAGTACCAATCGATTTAACATTTTAACGCTAATTTAACAGGTCCATTTCTAAAAATTTTTATTATTTTCGGAGTAAGTTCTTTGATATATAAAAGAAGCATAATAAACGTTTGAAATATCATTATTTATGTTATCACGAATATTATTGTTGATGTTATTAATTCTAATGTTCAAAAGCATTTTTTTTAGAAAATTTAATGGATAACCATTATCTACAAGGATGTCTTTAAGTTTGTGTAAATTTGTATTTATTAAAGTAGGATGCACTAGGTTTATTATTCTATTCTTTAAAGCTAAAACTAAATTAATTTTCATTTTATTACTATGATAAGAAAAATAATTTAAATATCTTTTAGAGTGGACATGTTTCAAATACCAATCGGTAATTAGAATATTATTGTTTTGTTTAATTATCATTGTATCTAAAAAAGGTATGTGATTGTTTACTTCTTTTTCAATCGTGAATTGTAATTTTGGGTGGCAATTATTTAAAACCAAAAGAATTTCATTTATTTTGTTACTAGGAATACAACAAAAAATCATCAACAATTTTTTTAACAAAATTTGGTTGAAAAGTTAAATTTTCTAAACATTGATCTAATAAATCATCCATTACATATTGGGCAATGATTGGAGAAATAGAACTACTCATTGGGGTTCCAAAAACTTGTTTATAAAATTTATTGTTAGAACAAAAATGATTAGAATTGAATATAAAGTTTATTATTTTAATAAACATATCAATTTATATATTACAATTTACAGATATACTGATCCAATGTTTATTGATACTATAGATTACTAAATTGACTGGTATGTTGGTAAAGAGTTATTTAACGTCTAAACTGGTTAATATATGATTTTCAGGTATTAATTTCTTATTTATAAATTTTGAAAATTCAAAAGAATCTTTAATATAATAGCTATTAGATTTATTGTATGAAATTGTCAAAATTTTGGATATGAAATCTGTTAATTTTTTATTAGGTGCGTCTATACAAGAAACAATTGGCCTTAAAGCTAGAGTAGGTTTATGAATTTTAGGTAATCCATAAAATTTTGGATATATTGAATTGTATTTTTTTAGTTTTTTTTATGTAATTTCGACAATCATATTTGCCTTAAATATAGTTGTAACTAGATTATTAGAATTATTTTCTATTGATTTTGTTGTGTCCTTGTTAACTAAAGAATAAAAAAATTTATCTTCAGGTAGATCATTGGCTAAAGATATTGTAAACTAGAAAGCGTAATAACAAAAGAACACTCAGTCTAATGTTTGAACTTGATACTTGACATTGAAGGATCAAATATTATGAGTATTATCTAAACATGTTTTAAAAACAATCAGTCAAATATCAACAAAATTTAGTATAAAAGAACGGGCAAATCAAGTAGACGACAACTTATCTGGTTGAGTAGGTCCCTTTTAATTAAGGCAAAACGCTCCTCCTGTAAGCTCAAACCCTCCCGATCCTGATGATCTGGTTAAGTAGTTCCCTTTTAATTAAGGCCAAACGCTTTTCTGGTGATCAGGATCAAACCTCCCGACTTTGACTATCTGGTTAAGTAGTTCCCTTTTAATTAAGGCCAAACGCTTTTCTGGTAACCAAGGTCAACCTCCCGATCTTGACTTTCTGGTTAAGTAGTTCCCTTTTAATTAAGGCCAAACGCTTTTCTGGGAACCAAGATCAAACCTCCCCTAAAGTTACGTCAGTGCAAAAGTAAAGTGTAAAAGTAAAGTAAAACGTAAAGTAAAAAGTAAAGTGAACCATAGATAAAAGTGAAACCTAATTAAAGCATACCAATATATCTGAAACGAATCAAAACGCTCATAACAATTTAAACTAAAAGTAAACACAAGGGAGCCGAATAGGTCGAGTCCGGTCAGTCCTCATCGAATGGTCATGCGTTCTACGCTATTCTAGTAAATTGTATTCAAACATAGTCGTCATTCTAAGTGCATTCCTTCCTGTATCTGAAGACCAATATACGTACAGTTTGTTTCGAATTAAGCGAGTCGTTATTCCATCTGATATACAACCCCCAGTTCAAGGAGGAACGCCGCCAGTAATCCCACTCAGTAGTACGCACCAGGGAAGCGCCCCAAATCCTCTTTGATACGATGTATTGTTCAGAATCAGAATCAGAATAACTTTATTTCATAATTAACATTTTTATATGCTTACAGACAATCTCTTATCTCTAAAGTGTGATGTTCACGTTACGCGAGTTTGCTTCGCACTAGCCCGCACGAATGCACCCGCGAACTAAACATCTGCGCCTTATGGGCTGATGTCGGCCCTTCTAGAGCTTGTCAAAAATAGCAGTCAAGTTTTGCGCAATTACTTGGGATATCCCTTCAATTGATTTGCATTGACAGTTTGCCTATATGGTTGTAGTGCTCTGTAAAGTTTATTTGAGGGGTTGTTCAAGCCTATATACGCAGGAAAAAGTACGTTCAAAAAACCTGCTTCTTGTTTAAATGGGACAGCACAAACATGTAACATTGATATATACAATATATACAATATATACATATATACAAGTGTTTGGCATAGTTGCCAGCTGCAGTATGCATATCATCGTACATATTCATACACGATGTATCCATTTGTGCCTATATTAAGGCTGGGTATAACATATAGTTATTCGCTCGGAACACGTAAAAGTTGCAAGGATGGGACAGCACGCGCGGTTCCGTGGCTACGGCGAGAGTGATGTCAGTCGGTCTGTCTTGTCTGTATAAGTAGTAGGGATGCCGCTTTGGAACAGGATCTGTTTTTTCCGAAACAGGTTTTCATTTGGAACAGGTTGGAACAGGTACGTGTTAAACGGTTTTCCTGTTCCGATGGAACAGTCACGGCTTAACGGTCACTTCACCGTGTCACGGCTCCTGTTCCGATGGAACAGTCCCGGCACATAAGTGCCGTGGAACAGTTTTAAATTTTAAGTCGTTGCGGTTACGGTGTCACAGTTGTTTCTGTGAGTGATTTTTAAAGCTTCACATATTTTATATTTACTACTTCTAATCACAAATTATTAGGATATTTTGTGCTTCTAATGTCCGGAATCACGGGACAATAGCCACACAATCTTAATTTCATTGCTGCAAATAATATTATTTTACCTATTTAATGCATACGATGCAATTAATCCAGCCTTGTCTTGTCGCTGATCGAGCATAAATTAAAGTTGAAGTTGTTTTTTGTTCAGGTTCAGTGAATAAGAATATTATAAATATAAGAGACAACGTAAGGCCGCCTGTGTGAGAGCATAGCATAGCTACATGTATATTATAATAGTGAGTGACCAGTTGATGGGATAAATTATCATCAGGAAGAAATTCTGACCAGATTGGATTTTTGGGAAATCTGGACAGAACAACCACGTTATTTTGTGTGACCCTTCATTGCTGAGGAGGTAAATCATAATAAGCTAAATTCCATTTGTTAGTATTTTTTTCGTGGTCAGTTTTGAAAGACCTTCCTGAATATTCTTACAAGTTTATTTTTATGACTTTAGTGACTCTAGCATGGCCTGCTGATGTTTGTTCAAGAGTTGGTCTGTAGTCTGTTTAGCTTACTTTTCTTAAAATTTGTGCTGCTAGAAGCTCGTGAAACAAACAGGTCAATTATTAATGTCTCGGAAGGGTTGCTCTGTATATCGAGTTCTATATACTATGGTTATTCTTGCCTTTCAGGGGACTCAAATTCTCTTGTCAATACTTTATCAAATACCAAGTTATGCTTTTAGTTTTGAGCGGCTCATTATATATAATGTTTTAATAATTATTTAGAGTTTTTCGGCATACTGTGCATGTCATGTTAAATTAGAGCTTTTACTCATTTAAAATAATGGAGCTGTAAATTAGTAATTTAATTGTAACTTTTGTAACTGTCAGCTTCGTGGAGCTTGAAACTAACTGTTTCAAGTTACTAGTTAATTTGTTTTGGTTTTATAGGTTCAATTTAGCAGACTACTTCTAAGCCGAGCTATTACGGCATTGCTGAGAAGGGTCAATTTAATGGGCTCCTTCCTTGGCTCCTTCTAAGCTGAGCTATTGGGGCATCGCTGAGAATGGTCAATTTAGCAGTCTAATTCGAGACTTTTGGTGTTGCGTGACCAACTAACTGCTTGTATTTACGAACTGGAGTCGGCAGTGTGACAATCGAATCTTACATCTCCCTAACAATTATTCAATTGTAATTGTATTATTTGTACTTATTAATATATTCAATATTCAATTCTATAGGCTAGCTCTTTAACGCACCAGTTGGACCACTGTTGCCGATGGCATGAAATAAAATTATGTGATGGGTAAGCCAAAATTATCAGATTTTGATGTAAATTATGTTAAAACCTGAAAATGGCCGATCAAGCAAAATATATCCCTTCTGATTCGCCATATTATTATGTAATATGCAATTTTTTATCAGAATGCTGGAAAAATTATGTTAAAATCTGATAATTATGTGACAATCAGCAACACTTGGATTGCTGCAATCGCGTCCGCCTTGGGACAACGAACACGTCATGGTCCAATACAATTGTCGAAACAGGTAGAAACAGAAACTAGCATTATTTACGTTTTGGAACAGTTTGGAACTGGAACAGTTTTTTTGAAACAGGTACTTTTTGAAACTGGAACAGGTTGTACCTGTTATTAAAAATATCCTGTTCCAAGCATCCCTAATAAGTAGGGCTTGTAGGCTCCGCCCACAAGACCGACTAGGTCGGATGGCTCCTCCCCGCGTCAGTCATGTTTGCTTCGATTCGATTTTTCCTGCTAATTCGATCGCAAACACTGAATTCAAAGAATTACACTGTCTTTGATCGAGATTTGCGCTAATAATTGCCTTGTTTGGTGTGTTTGTTCATGTTGTTCAGTACAGGCATACTGTTTCTTGTGCTTCGTACTTGCTCCTGGCGTTTGTATGTTTGTTAGTTCGTGTTAATTCTCAATAGATGTTTTTGGTTGTAAGTTAGTCAACTATGGTGGTCGAAGTTCTTGGTAAAATAAGTCCGTGTGTTTGTATAGTGGTCCATGTTTGAGTCTGCGTAGCGGGTCATATCGTATGTTGGCGATACCTGCGGTCAATTCTGACCCCCTGATACCGTATTCATAAAATTTGCAGGCAAGTTTATTGATGTGCTGATCAATAAAGTCTACGTTTGCCATGTTGTGCAGGTCTGTGCCACGCACTCGGTCCCACAGTGTCAGGGAGAAAGCAGCCCGCAGGTATCTGTTCTGTATTGTCTGTATATGTTTCAGGTGTGTCTTCGCTACCGAGCACCAAACTGGTGCCCCGTAGAGAAGTGTTGGTCTGATGATTGTTTTGTAAATTGTGAGTTTGTTAGTCGGGCTCATATAGGATCTAGTCCTTATGAGCGGGTTCAGGTTTTTTTGTGTCATGATGTTTTTAGCCCTTATCGCCGCGATGTGCTTGGAGAAAAGGAGTTTGCGGTCGAAGACTATCCCTAGGTATTTGACGGGGTCCTTCGGCGTGATCGCCGCATTGCCTATGATTATAGGCGCCATGTCAAAATTGCGTTTACGCGTCAAGATACCTAGTTCTGTCTTCGCCGCGTTTAAGGAAATTTTCCAGTCCCTATAATAGGGGGCTAGAAGGTTGAGATGTTGCGTGAGATTTTGCCTTGCCACCTGCACGTCTGGCGACTGTGAATAGATCACAGTGTCGTCAGCGTACAGGGCAAAGGAGGTTGATGGGTGTGATGGAAAGTCAGCTATAAAATGACTGAATAATTGCGGTGACAATACTGTTCCTTGTGGCACTCCAGACTTAATGCGTCTAGGGCCTGAGATGTTACTGTGGACACGAACCGAGAAAGAGCGATTCGCAAGGTACGACGCAATGAGGGATGCTATATGTAAAGGCATGCCATGTATAGCGAAAAGCTTGTAAACAAGCCCATTGTGCCATACCTTGTCGAATGCTTTCTCTATGTCGAGCAGTAACAGTGCTGTTGCCTTGCTCTCATTGAAGCCGTTGAGCGTGTCTTGCGCGACCTTCGCTTCGAGCATAGTGGTGCTATGACCGCATCGAAAGCCGAACTGCTCCTGGGGCAAAATCCTCAGATTTTCAACAACACTGCTCATTCTCGACATAATGAGTTTCTCGGTTACTTTGCCCAGCGTGTCGAGCAAGGAAATTGGGCGGTACGAGGCCATAAGGCTCGTATCTTTGCCCGGTTTAGGAAACAGTATTATCACCGCTTTCTTCCAGGGAAGCGGAAAGTGTAGGAGGCGCAAAATAGCATTTATGATGTGCATTAAGTGGATGACGGTTTTATTCGGCATATTCTTAAGAAGAATATACGGAATACCGTCAGGGCCGGGGGCTTTGTTTCCGGGTAGGCGGGCGAGAACCCTCTTGATATCAAGAGGGGTGATTAATAGTTTACCTAGCACTTCTGGGGGAATAGGATATTTTGTGGCGATGAAAGCTTCCACTGCGGTGTCAACAACGTCGTGGAATGGTACCGAGTTCGGTGACTCGCTGAAGACGCCCTCCAGGTAGTCCGCGAAGGCCTCCGCTTTCCCATTATCGTCAGTTATAACATCACCTTGATGTTGAATTGCGGGAAACTCAGCGGTGCCTCCACGAACGCGCCTGGTGAGCTTCCACAGCGAGCCATCGTGACGGTTAATAGTATTTACATACTCCATCCACTTCTCGTTCCTATATGCCGCTATAAGAGCCTTTATCTCCCCGGTCATTGCTGTGAAACATACATGGTCTTCGGCAACCCTTGTTCGTTGCCACCTACGCCGGATACGGTTGCGGGAAGTGATGAGGGTTATGATGTGATCTGGAAGTGTGTCAGTAAACGGACGTTTTCTGACAGAAGGGCAGATTGCGTCTCTGACGCGCTGGATATTCGTGACTAGAGCTTGCACCTCGCTCTCGAGTTCTGGGATAGAGTCTATTTGTCTCGGAATATCTGTTGCTTGGCTAAGCCTCGCTCGGAACTCCCTCCAATCAAGATTTCTGTAAGACAGGATTGTTTCCTGCCCTACTTGGAGTTTTGTACGCAGACTAATCTTGATTGGGAGGTGGTCCGAGTTAAGCTCGTTCAGCTCTACGAGCGCTGAAGCGTTAGTTATTCCTCGAGTGATAGCAATATCCAGGAACGATGGATTAAAACGGTTACCGGGATAGTGTGTAGGATTGGGAGTTTGATGATAGACCAAGTCAATGCTCTACTAACCTGTGTAACAAGCGTCCACTCCTGTTGGAAAAACCACGCCAATTAACGTGCGTTGCGTTGATATCTCCCAACAGGAGCGTCTTCCTGCCGGCAGGCAGCAGAGCTAAAACATCTCCTTCCTGGAGGCGGAGACCCGGGGGAGAGTAAGCGCCGACTATCCGCAGGCCACCTTCTAGCTCGATAGCTACGTGCTCAATGACAGACCTCAGGCCTAGGACCTGCTTATAAAGGACTGACCTGCGAATCAGGCAGGCCACGCCTCCCCCGCGTCGATCGGGCCTATCAAAACGCAGGACTTGTCTATCGTAAAATTTCAGCTTGAAACCAACATCGATGTTGGTTTCAAGCAGAAATATTATGTGAATATCGGGATTATCATAAATAAAATTTTTCAATTCTCCGAGTTTGGAGCGAATGCCATTACAGTTCCACGAGAGAACGTTAATTGGCATCGTGTAATCTATATGTTATATCCATTGAAGTCCTCACTGAAGAACTGCATTGAGGCCTGAAGGACCTCAAATTTGTTCCCCTGACAGGACTCAATTAGGTTAGCATAATCATTTAATGCTCGGATTAATTCGCCAAAGTTAACTAAGCTATTTACGCGATTTACAGAGTTTTGCAAGCTGTTCATGCTATTTACAATTTGGCTTGCGTTAACGGTTTGTGGTTTGATATGTACATTTAGGTTAGTGTTTTTATTTACATTTGAGTTTACTTGACTGCGATTTTGACTAACCTGTTGTTGCTGCGGTTGTCCTCTGTTTCGCAGCGCAGGGAATTGTTGCTGGTATTGCTCAGCGGCTTCTCTAGACGTTCCATCTTTGTTGCCCTGCCAAGCAGGGTTGCTAGGGGGTGGTGCCGGCCTATACTCTTGTTTCTTGGGGTTTGTTGGCTGCGTTTGTGTTTGCTGCATCTTTGACAGATACACAGGGCATAATACGCTTATGGCCCTGTGTTCGCCAAAGCAATTTGCACATTTAGTAGTATTGCTGGAGCACTCTATGATCTGATGCGGACCTGCACATTTGGAGCAGGCCCAATTCCTCTGGCAGTGGGTCATAGAGTGCCCGTGCCCCTGGCATCTCTTGCATTGCATGATAGTTTTGGTTGCCCTGCGGTTTTCCCATGAGATTCTTACATGGGACAGGAGTCTGCAATCTTGATTTAATTTTCGTAGCGTTATTGTTGCATCTAACACTACCAAGTATAGCGGGACTCGTGTCTTTTTCATCTCGTAGGTTGCTTTTACTACGAGGCCGTGTTCTTCAGCTAACAAGCTACGGATTTCCTCCGTGTTGAATCCACCGTCTAGCCCTCTCAAGACAAACGCGTGTGTTTTTTGGCTTGCCTCCGCGTACGAATGGAACTCGATGTGTTCTCTTTCGAAAAGCCTCTTTAAGTTTGCCCAATCTTTGCTTTGGGTATAATAAATAATCACCGAGTTCCTCGTGTACTTGAGGTTGTAGTCAACAACATGCATATCATGCAAGGTTTGCTTAATGACTTTATGGTCCTGAGCACCTCCTTTTATTACAATTGGTGGAGGTAGGACTGGCTTCTTTTGCTGCGGGACTTTTGGGGTGGTTTTTGGGGTCTTAGTTGAGGTATTTTTGATTTTCCTTTGCACTTTACGCGCCGTTCAAAGTTGTGACGAGGCAACGCTACTTCTATCGTCGTTTTCCTCTGCTTCTGAGTCTGTTAGGGCCTCGTACCGGTTTGTAGTGGGTAGGGGTTCACCCCCTACATCTAACTGCACCATACGGATCCCTTTTTTAAAAGGGATCGTTTTGTAGGGTGTTTTAAAGGGCGTTTTGTCGGAGTCTTCGATTTGGAGATGCGCAGATTGGAACTGCGATGTATTGTTGTTTATCAATTAATACTGTTACATTGCCTTTATCAGATTTAGAAATTATCATTGATAAAATCAGCTACATGTTTATTAGTGTCAGTAATTAGTAATAATATTTGTAAGTTTAGCTCTAAATAAATTCTTTTTATTAGTATTAAATCCATAGATAATATTTTCAATGTCTAATAGCAGATAATATTTTCAATGTCTAATAGCAATTTAGGGATTAGGGAAATATCTTTTATATTTGGAGGAACACAACATTTAAAACCTAACGCTAAAAAGGTTTTTATATCAGGAATGTGAATATTAGTAAGATTTTTTAATCCATGAATGATTAGATTTAATTTTATTACTGATTTCATTTTTTAATTTGATAATTTTATCAATATTGTTTCTTTTAATTTGATCAAATATTCTTGTATATCTAATATGTTTATTAATTTCACATGACAACTTAATTGACTTCAAAAATTATTACAAATGAGATTTGGACTACGTTAAAAAATAATGAACATATTAGATATACAAGAATATTTGATCAAATTAAAAGAAACAATATTGATAAAATTATCAAATTAAAAAATTAAATCAATAATAAAATTAGATATAAAGATACATGGGTTAAAAATCTTACTAATATTCACATTCCAGATGATATAAAAAACCTTTTAGCGTTAGATTTTAAATTTTGTGTTCCTCCAAATATAAAAGATATTTCAATCCCTAAATTGCTATTAGACATTGAAAATATTATCTATGGATTTAATATTATTAGAAGGAATTTATTTAGAGCTAAACTTACAAATATCAATAAGTATTAATTACACATTACACATTAATTACATTCTAATAACCATGTAGATCATTTTATCAATAATCTCTTTTATAAAACAAATATGTTAAAAAATTTTATTCTTTAGTTAACAAGGACCCAACAAAATCAATAGAAAATAATTCTAATAATCTAGTTACAACTATATTTAAGGCAAATATGATTGACGAAATTACATAAAAAAAACTAAAGGATTACAATTCAATATGTCCAAAATTTTATCGATTACCTAAAATTCATAAACCTACTCTAGCTTTAAGACCAATTGTTTCTTGTATAGACGCACCTAATAAAAAATTAACAGATTTCATATCCAAAACTTTGACTTCATATAATAAATGTAATAGCTATTATATTAAAATTTATTAATAACAAATTAATACCTGAAAATCATACATTAACCAGTCTAGACGTTAAATTACTCTTTACCAACATACCAATTAACTTAGTAATCTATAGTATCAATAAACATTGGATCAGTATATCTGTAAATTGTAATATATTAAATGATATGTTTATTAAAATAATAAACTTTATATTCAATTCTAATCATTTTTGTTTTAACAATAAATTTTATAAACAAGTTTATGGAACCCCAATGGGTAGTTCTATTTCTCCAATCATTGCCCAATATGTAATGGATGATTTATTAAATCAATGTTTAGAAAATATAACTTTTCAACCAAATTTTATTAAAAAATTTGTTGATGATATTATTTGTTGTATTCCTAGTGACAAAATAAATGAAATTCTTTTGGTTTTTAATAATTATCACCCAATACTACAATTCACGATTGAAAAAGAAGAAAACAATCAAATAGTTTTTTAGATACAATGATAATTAAACAAAATTATTATAGTAATAAATTGAAAATTAATTTAGTTTTAGCTTTAAAAAATAGAATAATAAACCTAGTGCATCCTACTTTAATAAATACAAATTTACACAAACTTAAAGACATCCTTGTAGATAATGGTTATCCATTAAATTTTCTAAAAAATTTCTTTTTAACATTAGAATTAATAACATCAACAATAATATTCATGATAACATAAATAATGATATTTCAAATGTTTATTATGCTTCTTTTCCATATAATAATAATAAATTAGTGATGGGTTTATTCGAATGAAAAATAACCTGTTATCCGGTTATTAAAATAACCTGTATTATTCGGTTTTCATGCCACAAGTATTCGAATGAAAAATAACCTGAACCTGATACGTACGAATTCAAATCCGAACACGAACTCGAACTACGAAGGAACAAGCATCGCTGTTGCATCGATCCGTCGAATGATCAACGAGCACGGAGCGGCTTTAATTTAGTTATGAGTTATGAAGCAAATTTCGATGTTTTAGCTCGAATAAAAGATTAGTTTTAAAATTTCAAATGTACCGGTAGTATGTGGAAGCCGAACTTGGGGGGTTGAATACTAGCGAATATTAAGTTAAGATTACATAATTTACTTTTATTGCGTACCTCCTGAAAGCCTAAAAAGTGTAAATACAGCAGTTTGTTGACATTTACAAAGAGTCAAAATAAAAGGAGG
Organism: Pissodes strobi; assembly: GCA_016904865.1. Taxonomy (NCBI): domain Eukaryota; kingdom Metazoa; phylum Arthropoda; class Insecta; order Coleoptera; family Curculionidae; genus Pissodes; species Pissodes strobi. Next base: position 73,805 of record MU183760.1, read on the forward strand.
TCGCTTTTGATCCGGCCGGCCGATATTTTTTGTTGCGATTAGCAAGCAGCGCCACATATTTTTTATTTCTTTCATACACTTCTTCGTAATGAATACGGCCTGCTTTTCAATACATAACACCAATTATCGCCTAAGGTTTGTTAAGTTTTTATATTATATTATATTTTAAAATTATATTCTATCAATATTGAGGAATCTGATAAATTTACCTTTTGAACATGGAATTTTTCCAGAACCTTTAAAGAAGACTATAATATCTATTTATAAAAAGGGTGATAAGAATCTAATAGAAAATTATAGACCTATAGCCCTACTATCTGTATTTTCAAAAATTTTTGAAAAGGCATTTAAAAATCGTTTGGTTGATTTTTTGAAAAAAAAAATGATATTATCTAATCGACAATTTGGTTTTCGTGAGGGGTTCTCTACAATTGATGCTATTCTAGCCTTTAATTTAAAAGTAATGGAAAACTTTGACTGAAACCTTAAAACTATTGGTATTTACTATGACTTTAAAAAGGCATTTGACACTATTAATCACAAACTTTTACTAAGAAAATTGAATATGTATGGTAACAGGGGAACAGCTTATGCATGGCTGGAATGATATTTAAATAACAGAACACAAGCTGTATGTATAAAATCTCAACCTGCTGTGGCCCTTTCAGATTGGTTAGAAGTGTCTGTTGGTGTTCCTCAAGGTAGTGTCCTTGGACCCCTATTATTTCTCCTGTTCATTAATGATCTACCTCTCTTTGCTGACAACAGGTATGTCTTACTTTTTGCAGATGATATCCGCCATTGTAAACGGACAAAATTTTGATGAGCTTCAAGTGAATACTAATAAATGTCTAAATGACATTTTAAAGTGGTGTAAAATGAATGGTCTATTTCTTAACTTTTATGCAATTTGGTCCTATTAGAATCCATTCAGATAGAAGCCTACTATTGAGAGAAGAGAAATCAAAATCTAATCTGGTATGTGTAGAGAGCATAGGTTTTCTTGGACTATCCATTGATTGTCATCTTTCTTGGAACAACCAAGTAGGTCGGGTGTGCTCTAAATTAGCTTCCAAAAATTATGTTATTTATTTCTATCAAGAAAACCGATGAATAAGACAATAAAACAAGTTAGAAGATTAGATCAGAAAAGTAATTATCCAAAAATAAATCAAAAATTAAAGTAGGTAATAAGCAAGTACCCAAATGAATCGAAAAACCAAAGTCGATGAGAAACAAATACTCAAAAATTAATCAAAAATAACTAAAGTAAGTGATAAACAAATACTCGAATATTAATTAAAAGTAAATCAAGGACGTTTCAATTATTGAGCGCAATTAATAAAAAAACAAATACTTATTGTAGCGGGCCTTTCCTTTAGAGTCTCAATTAAAAGTTGATTAAACAAAACAGGTAAATAAACAAAGGATCGGTTTTATTACTATTAATGAAATATCACAGCTGGTAATAAAAAGAGAGAATAAGGTTGAGAAAAGGACTAGTAATTCTAGTAGATTAATTTTAGGGTAATACTGTATTTTAGCGAGAAATAGTAGACTTTACTTGGTGAAATAAATCACACGCTTAATCTAAACATACGCCGAACTATTCAATCGCAATTAATGTTGAACTCTTTATGCAATAATATTAAAAAAACGACAATAAAATAAGAACGCAGGCCAGCGACACTGCAAAAATCAATTCGTTATTTCGTTATGAGAAGATTCAAGTAACTCGAATAATCACTTAATTAATGCTAATTAATGGGCGTCGAATCATGATCCGTTACATAGCCATACTACTAAGTAACTATGTTGTTGTTTGTGATATGTTGGTAATAGCCGCAAAACAATATGAAAAATAACTAGTTAGACCTGGCGTTATTGTAGCCACCAATCAATTTATAGACCTCAAGGTATATCGACTTAAGAGAAAGTACCCCCCGGTAAGACAATGATAATGAACAGTTTGTTTGAATAATAATACAAAAAAAAACCAAGACAACAATAAAAAAAAATTAAGAACAACGCAAAATCTACTAGTCCGTATCAACAATGGTAGTTATCTGACCTACGCGCATCTAACGCTGACCAGAAATCATGAAACATTGAGAACAATAATAAAGCTAGTTCGACCTACAATCTTATTGCGTCAGTCAGTTAAAAGTTAAGAATTTAATTCAAAAATTGTATTTGTAGTTGATGAGGCAAAATTTGGAAAAAAGAAATTTAATAGAGGACGCATTATTGAAGGAAAATGGGTTTTCGGAGGAATTCAACGTGATTCAAAAATTAATCTTTTGGTTTCAGTCGAAAATCGCTCCGCATACACTCCTTCGCATTATCAAAGAGTCGATTCTTCCAGGAACAACGATTATCTCGGACTGTTGGAAATCGTATTCTTTGTTAGAACATGAAGGATTCCAACATTTAAAAATAAATCATTCCCTTAATTTTGTGGATCCCGAAAATCCTGAAGTTCATACTCAGAACATCGAACGGACATTGTCACGAGCCATTTTGTCTAGCGCATATCGATGCGAAAAGCTCCCGTATATAATCTGGCTTCGAAGTACTCTTGATCGAGAAATTAAAATAAATTCGCGTTGCTAAACAATTTGATTTCGACCCAATTGAATTTAGTGCGCAGTTAATTAATTATCCCTGAATAACTGGGAAATTCTGTTGATTAGAGAGGCTTAATGACAATGCCCTTTTGGCTACTCTGTGCAGTTTTTTTTTGGTGGATACATCTATACATCGAAATCCCAGGTTTTTATTGTTTAATTCCCTTGGATGAATTATTGAGAGGAACATGTGATTAGTCGTGCTGGATATTCATTGGTGGAGCGAGTTTCCGAGCCTGCTCCTTGAGTTGTCGGTTTACTGGCGCAACTCTCTCTACGACCTTTGTGAGTCAAGCAGTTATATTGGACACCGGTTGGAACTAATTTTGGTTTTTACCTGTTAATGGGATTTTCCAACCGGGTCATTTGAATAGTTTCAGTCGTTAGTTGTGCCTTATCTTTTCTTAAGTGTTGTGTCTGAAGCTGCCCTTTGTGGGATTTGAGTACTGCTTTTTGCAAGAAGCCCACTTGCCCAACTGAAAGCTGGCTAGCGTCAAGCAACTGGCTATCCCTACACAGGGTGCTACCGTTGGGTCTACTTCTACCGTGGGGTCTATTGCTACCGTTGACCAATTCCACCGTCTGATCCATTGCTACCGTCGAATTGTTCATTGCTATCGACGAGCATCGTTAGCGACAGTGTCCCTTAGTTACGCCTGTCTAGCGGTACTACCTGTATAGAGCCATGCACTTGCACACCTTCGCCTGTCAAGGAAGTCTTCTTCCTACCGTGAGCAGTTCTTCCTGGAAGCTGCCAAGTGAGCAATTTCCATTTTATTTTTTTCATTCATATATTTTGCGGCAAATTTGCGTAATTAATTACGATCTCTAATTATAATTTTATTGGATTTGTTTTCGAACAAAGAATAACTCTTTAACCTTTTTCCCCTTAATTAAGGTAATATTTAGTCATTCAAATTTTCTTTCAATCGAACTTTGAATTTTTGGACAATTTTGAGGAGCCTGAGATGCTTGATTTTATTTAATCAAATTCTAAAATTCAGATAGATCCGTTGATCTAGAATAAATCAGATTTTGGATCGAATGTTTTTTATCTTTATCCTACCGGTAACTTGATCGTGGAGTAATTGGAATATGTTAAGGTCTGTAATTAATTAGTTTATTTATATATTGTTTTTGCGGCAGTAATCAACGAAACTTAACTGAACTGAATAACCATAGTTAGTTAAGTTATACGGCATATGTGACGGATCATGATTCGAGCTCCGTGAATTATTAGTCTTTAATTAGGTGATTACTCAAGCTAATTGAACTTACCTATAACGATAAGTTATTCGCAGTGTCTGGCTTTCAACACATATTACTGACGTTCTTTTATTAATGCTTTTTAAGCGATCGTCATCAATTACAATTAAATATTTCGGAATTTGTTTAGAGTAAGCGTGTGAATTATTTTCACCGAGTAAAACCAATCTTTAAGAGTACAGTAACCATAAGAATTGACTATTGAAATTTTCTACAACTTAATTTTCTTTCTCCCTCCTGACCAGCTGTGACATTTTATTTTTAGGTAATAAAACCAATCCTTTGTTTGTTTATTCACCTGTTTTATTTAATTAGAACTTTATCATTAGCGCTCAATAATTGAATCCTTGAATTCCTGACTTACCTTTGATTAATATTCGAGTTTTTGTTCATCGTTTACTTTAGTTATTTTTGAATAATTTTTGAGTATTATTCTCATCGACTTTAGTTTTCGGTTAATTTGGGGTACTTACTTAATACCGACTTTTATTTTTCCGTTATTGTTACTGATAAATTGTCGGAATATATATTTAATCTAATTTTCTAACTTATTTTACTGTGATTTTCTTGATAGAAATAAATAATGAATTTTTGGTATTCATTTATTGTGTCGCGAAGCTTAAGCTAAAACTAGTTCCATATCTCAACTTTAGGGTAGTTCTCGCTTTTGCTGTCTAAAAGCCCGTGGCGCCTTAAACAAATTAACCCGCACCCTACTCTCCAGCATTTGAGCTAGGGCCTAATTTATACGATCGGCGACAGCACGTTTTAGCCTACGCATTGACATACTTTATTTCATTATGTCATTCAATATCTAATTTTAAATTCTCAAAATTATTTTATTTTCTTTTTTTCGATTCGAGATTATTCACTCCCAGTTCCTTCTAAGCTGGAGTGAAGGTTTGCGCCCATTAGAAGGACAAAAAGATCGTAATACATTTTTGGCGCCCAACGTGGGGCCGTTTTTTTCGATTCAGTTTTTATTATTATCGTCGTTAAACTTTTTAGGAAGTTTCCCTCCTATCGTAGGAGAGGGGGAATGTTTGTTACAGTTGAGGGAATATGTTAATAAGTCAACTCTTATAACCTATTATTATGGCTGTATTAATTCAGTTCTTTTATATGGGTTGCATATCTGAGGGTATTCAACCAGTATTGATAGAGTTCTTGTCGCTCAAATAAGGATAATAAGAAGCATGTTTAGACTGCCACAGACTTCTTCTTGTAAACCCATTTTTGTAAAGGAAAAAATACTAACAGTCTGCTCTATGCATATTCTAGCCTGTGCTACATACACGGTGTCCCATATAAGAATGCACACTACAGGGATCTCGGAAACCAGAAGAGATACAAAGATGACTAAATTAGAGCAAAGGCGTGCCTTGCTGAATCCTACAACGTCATGCTTTTGAATCTAACAAAATCCGATTACTTCCGAAGATATTTGGGAAAACCCGAATTTTCCCGATTTCGTTTTTATTTATTTCTGATTTTATTTCAAAAGACATAACAATGCAAATTTCACATTCCGATTGCTACTTTTCCTGCTCTTCAAGTTGATGTTATTAGATTTTCAATCTGACGTTTCGTTTCTTTCCAACCATCATCAACTTTGTTTTTTTCAAATAGTCGAAAAAAATTGTTGTATTCCTAAAAAACACTAATTTTAATCCTAAATCCAACGACATATCGCTACTTACATTTATCCGACGTTTCGGCTGAAAAAAACCATCATCGATGTTATTTAATGATGTTTACGAAGGAACGAAACGTGGGATCAAAAATTTAATTACGTCATTAGGTAGAGGACAAAAATTGGCATAGGAACGTGAATTTTATTGTGATCTATCCTCTTCATTAAAATCTGAAAAAAATTAATTATATTTTAAATTTCAAGAATTCGTAGATTGCAATTATTCATTTTTTAAGGCTTTAATAAAGAAAATTGATCAAAATAAAATTCACATTCTTATGCCATTTTGCCTCCTCTACATGATGAAGTAATTAGATTTTTGATCCGACGTTTCGTTTCTTCGTTATCATCATCAAATACCATTGATGATGGTTTTTTTATCCGAAACGTCGGATAAATGTAAATAGCGACATGTTGTTGAATTTAGGATTGAAATTAGAGTTTTTTAAGAATAAAATAAAATTTTTCGACTATTTAAAAAACAAAGTTGATGATGGTTGCTAAGAAACGAAACGTCAGATTGAAAATGTAATAACACCAACTTCAAGAGCAGGAAAAGTGGCAATGGGAAAGTGAAATTTGTATTGTCATATCATTTCAAATAAAGTCAGAAAAAAATAAAAATTAAATCGAGAAAATTCGGGTTTTCTTAAATATAAGTAACGTTTATTGCCTCTATTAGTTTACGACGGTTCGTAGAAGCAA
>MU183760.1:93368-142900 GCA_016904865.1 Pissodes strobi
TTTTTTGGTCCAGTTCGAGCTCGGATACTTGCGTTTCTTGATAATTTTTTTGGATTGCTCAGTTTTTTCGCGACAAACGATACTGAAGCCAGTATAGCAAGTTTGTTTTTTGTTGTTGTTCACGGATTAATTCTTCATGAGCGAAAGGCGAGGTTGCCGTATTTAAATATATATTTCGGTTTCGGTTAATAATGCTTTGTTTTACTATAACATAGTCGGATGGTAATTTGTAAAGGATTTTAATTTAAAAAAAAAACGGTTAACATTTGCTTCACCGGAATTTGGACATATATCGTTATTACTCATTTCTTATTATCCACGGTTTTGGATATTAATTGGGAAACTTGAACATATTTAAATTTAGCAGAGATTTGCTTATTGTTAGACAAGGCACTATAAAGCTTGCTTGTTTGTCATAATGGGTGGTCCGAAAGCAGAGAGACAATTTGCAATGCTAACAGCAAAAAAAGAAGCTCTTTATGGTACTTTACAGACTTTGTTGGATTTATCAAAAAATATCTCAAATCAATCTAATAAAATAAAATTCATGAGTTTATATAGAATGGTCGATAAAACTAGAAGTGATTTATTTAAAGTTATTGATCAGATTCAAGAGGTTTCTTTTGAGATTAACGAGGATTATGCTCCGGAATATCAACTAATTAATACAATAAACGAAGTTTGCGGCCACATCGAGGCAGTGGCAGCTAAATTAAATGAGTCGGCAGTTTCGCAGGGTGCTTCGGTAGGAAGTCAAAGTAGTAGCTCAGGGGATGGTAATCGAGGGCTACCTTCGTTGCCCAAGATTGAGTTACCGGAATTTTCGGGAGAAATTCGGCAGTGGGAAACTTTCTATGAAGTGTATAAGAGCTTAATTCATGAAAATCCAAATTTAAACAACTCAGATAAAGTATATTATTTGGTTGGGCGTTTAAACGGCTCTGCGCTGTCTATTTGTTCAGGAATTGCACCTACCGGAGATAACTATGATATAATTTGGAATACGCTTTTAGAAAGATATCAGGATAAACGATTTTTGGCAAACAGTTATTTCGAACAAATTTTGGAGTTTAGACCTTTACGGGGGGAATCAGCTAAAGGTTTAAATATATTTTTAGAAAAATTTGATTCGGCGGTTTCGGCTATTAAAAATTTGAATTTACCGGATGTAGCGGATTTTTTTATGTTTTTCCTGGCTCGTTCCAAATTAGATAGCGAGACGGTTAAAGCGTTTGATGCGTTGAAAAGAGGTACAAAGATGCCCACTTATAAGGAACTGAGAGATTTTGTTTCGGAACAAACTAAAATTTTGCAATTAAACACACCTATCGTAAATAGTCACAATAAAGGCGGCAGACAAGGAAACGTATTGATAACGAGAGAGAACAAATTTGATAATAAACCAAATATCAGAACTTGCACATTTTGAAAAAAACAAGGTCATTTTGTAGCTTGGTGCCCATAATTTAAAGAAATATCTCCAGGGAAGCGCTACGAAATGGCGCGAGATAACAATTGGTGTTTTAATTGTCTATCGGATCGACACGGGGTTCGAAATTGTCCGTCGGAAAGGACTTGTACAGAGTGTTCAAAAGGCATCATTTTTTGCTGCATTTAGGCAGATTAGAGGCGGCAAGAAATAGAAAAGAGTCAGATGGAGCAATCGAGCAAAGCGACACGCAGGGACAAGGAGAATCTTTTTGTTCAATTTTAAATTTAAGTGATAAAGATAATATAGGGACAAAAACAGTTTTATTGTCTACGGCGCGGGCGGTGATAAAAGTACTAAATGGCATAGTGGCGAATGGAACAGCGCGGTTTATTTTGGATAGCGGTGGTCAGATTAATTTGCTTAATTAATTGTTGTAAAAGATTGGGTTTAAAGATCAATAAAATGCATTCTTCAATAAGAGGTTTAGGTCATAATATGCAGTTAGTTCGCGGTTTTACGGAGTTGAATATTGGTTCAAGGCATGATAGAAGCAAAAGATTTGTGATTCGTTCATTAGTTGTAGATGAAATTACGGAAAAGCTCCCCAAAGTGCAAATTGACACCAGTAGTTTCCCAGATTTTAGGAACATTCCTTTAGCCGATGAGAAGTTTGATGAGCCAGGGCAAGTAGACGGTATAATTGGGGCTGAACTGTTTCCGTTGGTATTCGGTAGTAATAAGGTTTACGGGACAAGCGGATCTCCAGTGGCGGTGCAAACATCTTTTGGGTTTGTTGTAATGGGTCAAGTACCTACAATGTGTTCAGAGTCATTAAGTTTTTTTACACGGTCGGAAGATTTAACACTGGAAGAATTGGTGCAGAAGTTTTGGGAACTAGAGCAGGTACCAGAGTGTTCCTTGATTAGTGAGGATGATCTAAAATGTGACCAGATTTATGCTGATACAGTGGAACGCGATTTGTTCGGTCGTTTTACAGTGGCATTGCCCTTCAAAATGTCTCCAAAGAATCTAGGTAATTCGAAACTGGTGGCCGAAAGCCGATTATTTTCTTTAGAAAGGAGACTATCAGGTGATCCTACTTTGAGGTTGGAATATAATAAAGTAATGGAAGATTTTCTTATACAGGGTCATATGCGTTTATTAACTGAAGATTCTAGAATGGGAGAGGCTTACTATATTGCACATCATCCGATCATTAAGCGAGAAAGTACTAGTACTCCCGTGCGTATAGTTTTAGATGCAAGTGCGCCCTCAGGTAATAGTATTTCTTTAAATGATCTTCTTTATAATGGACCGAAATTGCAAACGGATATTTTTACTTTATTAATAAACTTTCGTTTATTTGAGGTTGCCTTAACGGGTGATATACGTCAGATGTATAGGCAGATAAATGTGATAAAAAATCATTGGCGTTTCCAGAGATTATTATGGCGTTTTAATCCACAGGATAAAATTCAAATTTATGAAATAACGGTTGTTGCGATCGGTATAAAATATTCACCATTTTTAGCTTTACGTACAGTTAAACAATTAATTAAGGAAGAATTTAAAAATTATCCAGTTGCGGCAGAATACGTGGCTAGGGATTTATATATGGATGATTTGGTTTGTAGTATTCCATCGGAGGAGGAAGCGGACCAGTTATATGATGAGTCTTTAAAATTATTCATTTCGGGTGGGTTTGAATTAGCGAAATTTTCGACAAATTCTGCGCGATTGTTAGAAAAAATTCCGGTTGACAGACACGCGACTATCCAAAGAAGTCTTATTTAAAACTGATACAAAAATTTTGGGCATGCAGTGGTGTTCGGATACGGATTTACTGAGTTTTAAATTAACAATTCCAGAAGCGAAATGCACAAAACGAAATATTCTTTCGGCAATAGCACGTTGTTATGACCCAATAGGATTAGTAGCTCCCTTTGTACTTTTTTTGAAATTGTTAGTTAAAGAATTGTGGAGGCGAAATTTAGGATGGGATGTAGAAGCTCCACGAGATATCCAGAAAATTTAGGCTAAATTACGCAAAGAATGGAGCGATTTAAATGAATTTAAAGTTCCCAGATATATTTTTGCAAAAAGAGAAATGCCGATAATGTTAGTGGGATTTTCAGATGCTAGTCAAATCGGTTATGGAGGAGTAATTTATGCGCGTACGCTAATACCTAGTGGGGAGGCAAAGGTTTCTTTGGTATGTGCAAAATCCAAGGTAGCTCCCGTTAAATTAGTAAGTATACCTAGATTGGAATTATGTGCTGCTTTATTGCTCTCAAAATTACTTAAGCATGTGGTAGAAACTTATTCGAGGCGAATTGTAATATCTAAAGTTGTAGCCTTTTCGGATTCCTCCACGGTTTTACATTGGTTACATACATCGGATTTAAAGGAAATATTTGTGGCTAATAGAGTTAATAAAATTAAAGAAAATATACCCGTCGTGACGTGGCGGCACATCGAAGGAATAGAAAATCCGGCGGATTGTCTTTCGAGGGGTTTAACACCGAGGCAGTTGATTACGCATTCCTTGTGGGAGTCTGGTCCTAGCTGGCTAAAATCTTCAGAAAATGACTGGCCGGTGAAATTAAAATTAAATTCAGTCACAGGGTTGGAGTCATCAAATAAGGACATTTTTCTCGTCACTGATGCGGTTGTAATCCATCCCTTGTTGGAATTGATAGAAAGATGTTCTTCTTGGTCAAAAATTTTAAGGGTAACTGTTTGGGTTTTACGATTTATAAAATTATTACCAGCTGGTAAATTATCTCAGCAGGGGATATGTCAAAAGCCGAATTATATTTGGTTAAGTTGGTTCAAATAAAATCATTTAGTGAAGATATTCAAAAATTAAAAATGGGAAAAGAGTGTAGTTCTCCCAAATTAGGAAAGCTTAGGCCGTTTATTCAAGATGGACTCCTTAGGGTGGGGGGCCGTCTAGAAAATTCCAATTTATATTTTCAACAGAAACATCCTCTTATTCTGCCTTCTAAAGAGATGTTCGTGGAAAGATTAGTAGATTTTCATCATAAGATTAATTTGCACACGGGTGCATATTTATTGGAAGCAATTCTTAGACAAAAATATTGGATACTGGGCGGAAGAAATTTAATTCGAAATAGAGGTTTTAAGTGTAATAGATGTTTTAGGTTGAAGCCAACCAATGTCCCTCCTCTTATGGCTGATTTACCTGTATCGAGAGTAGAGGCACAAAAGGCTTTCTTACATACGGGAGTCTATTATTTCGGACCTTTTCGGATAACTCTGGCGAGAAGAAGAGGTGCACAGGTTCATAAGGCATATGCTTGTATATTTATTTGTATGAGTGTCAAAGCCATTCATTTGGAGTTAGTAAGTTCTTTGTCGACTCCATCTTTCTTACAGGCCTTTAAACGATTTTTATCACGAAGAGGTCCATGTAGAGTTATGTATTCGGATCGAGGTACGAATTTCGTAGGAGCAAAGTCTGTCTTGCGAGAAATAAATGAATTTGTTAATTCGGAAGATTATCAACACAAATTTCAATTTGAGTTAGCAGAGAATAATATCGAATGGAAGTTTAATACGGCAGCGGCCCCGCATATGGGCGGCTTGTGGGAAAGCAATGTCAAAGCAGTAAAGAATCATCTCTATCGAGTTTTAGAGGAACAATTGTTAACTTACGAGGAGTTCACAACACTTTTAACGCAGATTGAAGGTTTGTTAAACTCTCGTCCTTTATGCCGGTTATCCTCCGATCCCTCGGCACCAGAAGCTTTGACGCCTGCTCATTTTTTGAATACCGTGCCTTTGGGTTCTTTGCCTGTTGAAGATTTATCAAAAATTCCGATTAATAGATTGGATAGGTTCCAGTTGATAGATCGAATGGTTCAAGATTTTTGGAAGCGATGGAGATTGGAGTATTTAACAAGTTTGCAAGTAAGGGAAAAATGGTGGAAATCTGGATCTAATTTGAGAGTAGATACCGTTGTAGTTCTAAAGGAGGATAATTGTCCACCCCTTCATTGGCCGTTAGGTATTATTACGGAGGTCTTTCCAGGTAAGGACGGTTATGTTAGAAATATATCTGTTAAAACTGCTAAAGGTATATTTTCTAGGCCCGTGGTAAAGATCTGCGTTTTGCCTACCCAATAGTATTGGAATTACGGATTACAATAGTAATTAATTATAGATATTTTTAGTTAAAATTGGGTTTTTTCAGAATTTATTTATTCGGTTTTTATTTTTATCTTATTTTTTTTTCTCTCAATTTAGTTGAATTGCCAAATTGAGAGTTATCGTTATTAATGCAAGCAATATGGTGTTTTGTTTGATGATGGTACTTCTCCTTTGTGCCTTTGTATTAATTTATGTTCAAGTCGGAACTGAAAAGCGTTTTTTCAGGGTGGGGGGTATGTTTTGGCAATTCCTAAAGCCAGGATTTTATTTATTAAATATCGGCAACATCGCTGTTTTTAAGGTTCTGTGTGAACTTTAACCGGATGAAGAATTAGTTAACAAGAGTTTGCGGCGGTATTCATATTAACTCGGCGATTATACCAGAAAACCTAATTTTCGAATTCGATCTGTCGGTCGGTTAAGATTCATCATAAATATAGCGGATCCCGGATATTTCAACTGGCAGTGAATCGCATCAGTCATATCTTAAAAATCCGTGAGCAATAAGATAATTTTCCCATTTTCCCTCATTTCCTGTCTTAAACCATTTCCCTAATCCACAAGTGATTATCTAATTGGAAGAAAAAATTTAAAACTCGGTAAGTCATATTACACTCCACGATTATATATTATATATAGGCAATTTTCCAATAAATTTTTATTTAATTGGGTATACAAGCATATATATATTAAACAATTGCAATATATTTTTTAATAAATATAATGTCCCCTGTATAAAATCTCTTATCTACACATGTGACAATCTTTAAATAAATGATATCAAGATGCTTGACAGGTTAAAGTTGATATTATTTTAACTTAAAGCTTAAAGCGATTTTGATACTGGGGAAGGGGCTTAACCAGAGATGCCTTCTCCAGCATCGGATATCGACGCCAATTAAGGTTCGGTTTGCAGGTTTAGGACATCTACCTGTACATAGGCATATGGTCCCAAGAACGAACGGATTTGGTGTGAGCCAAATTCTGCCGGGCTGAAGAATTTAGATTAGAAAATTTGCTGATCGTTCATGTAACATATTTCAAGTTTAAGTTTAACTCGGGACAGTGTAATAAATAAGATCGTCTTTATTAAGGATTTTCTAATTCTGTAGACTGTATGAGCATAGAACTTACGTTCCGTTTTAGGACCCTCTAACCGCTTTGATCCGGTCCTAATCCTCTCTAATCCTGCCATCAATTAGTTTGACCTGGTCGTAAACCGGTTTGAGTTAGAGATTAGAGGATTGGGGAATAAACAATAACATCAGCTCGTCCAACCACCCGTTGCAATTCTATACCAAAAAAAAGATCACTAGTGATCTCTAGTCCCCTTACCTGCTTCAAACCATTTAACTCACACTCTAGTCTTTTTTTGCTGTTTTTACTGTCTGTTTTACCGTTTTTAATGTATGTTTTGCTGTTTTTCTTGTCTGTCTATTTTATGTAGCAAAAATACGATCTATTTTTGCTGTTTTTACTGTCTGTTTTACCGTTTTTAATGTATGTTTTGCTGTTTTTCTTGTCTGTTTTGCTGTCTATTTTATGTAGCAAAAATACGATCTTTTTTTGCTGTTTTTACTGTCTGTTTTACCGTTTTTAATGTATGTTTTGCTGTTTTTCTTGTCTGTTTTGCTGTCTATTTTATGTAGCAAAAATACGACTAAAGCGCCAGCAAAAACAACAAAACAGGGGTGTAAACTAGCTCGCGTCCGTGGCAGAAAGCTGCACGTGCACCCTGGGTAACGCTAAATGAGCTAGAGCGAACCTGGCAACCAGTTCTCTAGGGATTTCCTGGTTATTGATCATAACAGACACAAACACAGAGAGATTACAGATTAGCAATATCGGACCAACAATCCGAATTTGCCAGTTAAAATTTGGAGAGCATAAGCAGAGCTAAATGCGAGTGTATCTCCAAACTACTATTGGACGGTAAGGTTGACCAGACGAGGTCCCATCTCTGGCTACACATTACTGAGAGCCACCTACCATCATACGTACAGCATAGCAACAACATTGACAACCAGCGATTCCAACAACAACATACATACCGTGATAGTGAAGGTGGAGGATATTACCATTGTGAACGTGTATAAACCACCAGCAAGAGAATGGCCTGACAGACCACTCCCGGTACAACAGGACCCAGCCATACACATCGGCGATTTTAACAGCCACAATCAACGATGGAAATATCCTGATTGTGATGATAACGGCACAAAGTTGGCTGACTGGGCGGACGATAACGACATCTTTCTTATATTTGCAGCTTGGAATACAGTAAGCAACCCTGACTTGTGCTTTGTGAGCTGCAATCGGAATGGAACTCCGTTATCAGCGAGCAGAAAGGTTACTGGGGGCTTCCCGCATAGTCAGCACAGACCAGTGTTTTTGGAAGTAGGAATTCAAATTCCTCTGATCCGATCTATCCCACGACCTCGATGGAATCTTGGCAAAGCTGACTGGTGTAAATACTCCCAGAAACTGGATGGACTTGTAAAATGGATAACACCGACCAAATAATAATTATAAACGCTTTGTTGGAGCAGTGATGAGTGCTGCTAAAAAGAGTATCCCTAGAGGATTTCGAAGGGAATATATTCCTGGATGGGACGAGCAATGTGAACTTTTATATAACGACTTCCAGGAAACCAGCAACCCGGATCCCGCAGACGAGCTCATATCTGCTCTGGACAGTTCAAGAGGACGCAAATGGGAGAAAACTGTGTCGGAGGTGGACTTTCAACACTCCAGTCGCAAGGCCTGAGGCCTTCTAAGAAAATTAGGCTCAAGCACACCAATCACACGAGCAACGTCGAATATAACCCCGGACAAAATTGCTGGCCACATTGTATAAATGTCAAGAGCACCTGCCGACAAGCAGCATTCCAAACAAGTGAAGAAAGAACTGACAATGCGGAAGAAAACCACTCCTAGCCAGACAACGTACTCTGAACCCTTTACAATTGAGGACATAAACGACGTCATATCAGATGTGAAACCGGGGAAAGCTCCGGGCTTTGACGAAGTCCTACCTGACGGGAAATCTTCCGCAAGAATTTAAAAGAACAAAGGTAATGTTAATATTGAAACCTGGCAAACCAAGCGACCAACCCGCCAGCTACAGGCCTATAGCCTTGCTCAGTTGCTGCTATAAATTAATGGAAAGGTTTATAATCGAATAAGCGAACCAATTCTTAATCAGGTCCCGATAGTTCAGGCTAGTTTTAGACCTAATAGTGGTTGTTGTCATCAAGTTCTGTCTCTAACAACACATATTGAAGCCGGCTATCAACAAAAAATGAAAACTGTTGATCTCACTGCAGCGTTCGACACGGTGTCTGGAGGGAAGGCGTTCTGTTTAAATTAATACAAATAATTCCTTGTCAAGCTACCACAAGACTGATAAACAACATGCTGTGTGACAGAAAGTTCCAGGTGATCCTCAACGAAAAAATAAGCAATAATGGCTTGGGACTAGCCTCACTAGTGTTTAATTTGTATATATCTGACATGCCAGATACAGTCAGTAGCAAGTTCTGCTATGCAGACCATATAGCCATCGCCTTTTCTGATAAGAGCTTTGAAAACATTGAACACACACCCTAACTGACGATCTGATAGCTCTTAATAACTTTTTTAAGAAATGGAGGCTAGTACCCAGTGCTAACAAAACAGAGGTTTCTTGCTTCCACCTGACCAACAAACTGGCCAAACGTTAACCGCAAGTACTATTCGCTAATCAGCCTCTAAAGCACAACCACTTCCCAAAATATCTAGGGGTAACATTAGATCGTACTTCTTGTGTCAAGAAACACCTTACCAACGTTGCGGGAAAACTAATAACGTAATTCAAAAGCTCTGTGGAACGACGTGGGGAGCTCCAGCTTCGACTCTGCGAACCAGTGCCTTGGCCCTTACCTATTAATGTGCTGAGTACTGTGCACCCGTTTGGTTGAACAGTCATCACACCAAACTAATTGACGTTCAGCTAAATCAGACTATGAGGCTCATCACGGGTTTTATAAAGTGTACTCCGATCCATTGGCTGCCTGTACTGTCTGGAATAACTCCTCCACAACTTCGAAGAACTGTTGCCCTTCTGAGGGAGTATAACAAGATTATCGACAACAACAGATTACCCATTCATCAAGCACTACCGCCACTTCGAATAAATAGACTCAGATCCCGACAACCACCAATGAGAGATGCGGAAGACCTGAAAACGAACAATTTTAATTCCCTGACACAATGACGCGCCCAGTGGAATGAATCTACTGAACCCCACTTACAGCATGCTTTCATGGGAGCAACCCTACCTCAAGGATCAGAACTACCTCGAAGAGAGTGGGTGAGGCTGAATAGGATTCGAACTGGGTATTAAGGTAGATGTGCTGATTCATTGCATAAATGGGGTTATGTGCAATCTCCGTTGTGTGTGGTCCAAACCATGGACCACGTTGTAAGAGACTGTGAATTGCGAGCATTCAGGGGAGAGTGAGAGTGGGATGAGTTACACCTTCGGCGCCGAACTGGATTCACCGTCTAGACATCCTTTAAGTGTTTTATATGTTCTATGGACTATTTTTATTGGACTATATTAATTTTTAGTTTGTGATTGTCTTATATGTATACTATGTAATTGCTGTCATGTACCATACAATAACTAAAAAAAATAATAATAAACAAAACAGCAAAACAGACAACACAAACAGCAAAACATACAGTAAACACAGCAGAATAGACAGCAAAAACAACAAGACAGGCAGCAAAACAGACAGCAAAAAACGACTACAGTGCGAGTTAAATGGCTTGCAGCAGGTAGTGCGACTAGGGATCACTAGTGATCTTTTTTTGGTCTAGAACATAATCTTTATACCTACTCTATTCTGATTTTTTAAATAAAAAGAAATACTGTCGGACAGTAAAGCCACGGTATGTTTTTGCAATTTCCATTTATTTCTAAGTAAATTCGATCTCTGATTATCTTTCGTCCGACGCATGGTTTTCCTATAAAAAAATCGTTTTTCTTCAATATTTTCATTTTCTCCTAAATTTAAATCAAAATTATTATTTATCAACATTTTCTCCTAAATTTAGCCTGACTCTCTTAGTAGGTGTAAGCTTTTCCTAATTCCTTCAATCTCTCGGCAAATAAATCTGCATTTTAAACTTACAAAACTTCATTTATCCATCGAGGAAACTTCTGGAACTTAATTTCGCCAACAATTTGTACATTAGTCGAAAATTGTTGAAATCGTGTTTCGCCGTACTTACACAGTTAAGTTTGCAAGTCCATTCCCGTCCCGTATAAACTGAAACGAATCCACTTTGAAACAACAATGACTCTTAAGTTACGAGTGCAAGAAACTTAAACGTATTTTATGTCGAAAACTTCCTCGTTCGAATAGTTTCAATCGCCGACGTTACGTCTTCAAGTTTCTCTCGGACCTTCTAGGGAGAATAGTAGTTATTATGTGTCAATTCTGAGACCGCCTTCCCACCGCTTGTATTTAAGTGGAGAGAGGCTGGTTTGGGGACCGACATAACATTATTAGTTATGCTAAATGCTTCATCGCTAATAATCTAAAAAGTTTCCGTGGTTCTACTTTTACGACAGAGCCAATTGAGGTTCGTCTAGGTTCTTTCTCGTAAAGAAAAATATATTCCTTTTTGTCGGATATACCGACAAACCGGTCTTCTTACACCATCTTTGTACTATTGAACAAGCTACCTGCAACAGGTATCGCACGTTATCTTTGAAGCAGTATTCAACCGCAAGAGGTGTATACATATAACTAAGCAGTCTCATAAACAGAAGCCTTAAAAGCCTTACGTACTTAGACCCAAGCCTTTGGCAGGAACTTACGTACTGATTCGGGAAAGGAATTTTTTAATTCGCAATAAATATTCCACTGAGTTGAAATGTTAGAAATGGCTGTAGCAGGTGAGCGAATACTATCCCTGACACAATCCCAACCACCAGACGTAATGTCGTTCGAAGTTCCAGTGATACTCATGACGTTATGTATCCACTAGGAGTTTACCTTTATCTTCAATTAACAACCGCTGGAAGGGATGGTGTGGATAAATAATTTAAACTGGTAGCAGCAGATGAGTAGACTTGCACCAAGAAGTAAGCAATTTCCTTAAACTAACTCTTAATGAAGCTCAAGACGTCCCCCAAGTTTTGCAAATTCATTTTCTCCCTCATAATTGCAGTAGATATCTCCTTCAACTCCTTTCTAGTTACTTCATCTTTCTTTACATTAACTTAATTTACCGAATTACGAAACTTCCGAACTTGCGAGCACAAGCGATTCGTTAATTAATTACAAATGTTTGCGTCTTTTGTATAAACTCTATATTTTCCCTTACGTACACTGCCAAGTTTATAAGTCAAATTCATCTCCTTACACAAAACTAGCCCCCAACTAAGACGGATCGACTTGCGAAACAACAATGACTCTTCGGTCGCGAGTTTGAAACTTAAACTGCTCTTACGTACTTAAACTCCGCGAAACTTCCTGGTTGGAAATATTTAAATCGGATATAGTTTGGCGTATAATAATTACCATTCGATTCGAGTCCTGGGGATGTTGAAGCTTCCGTCGGTGGATGACAATGGCAGACTTAAATTCAGGGTTTGGCCGGAGGAAATCAACTTTTGAAAAGTTGGTGAATAAAAAAATAATCGCTTCTAATGAAGGTTACGAAATCTGGAACTTATTAGGAGTTGAACCAGTGATTGAGAGGATAATTTGTATAAGCGTAACGGATGCGAGCCTCTCCTCAAAAAACATCGACATCTTTTTACCTTTTGAGTTGCTTTGAATTAGTTGAAAATAATCTTCCATAGCGTCACGTAATGGCTGCATCAACAATTTACAACAATATTTTTTCTTTAAGGTTATTTTAAAGGACCTCTGCTTAATACTTGTTCAACTTATTCACACATTCCACAGAGGATTATTACAAGATATTTCGAGTTTGGCAACTTCGATAATGGCTACATTTTCGTTAATTTTGGGCTGCACTTAACTCCTGGTCTTCATATTGAACCTACTGTTTTATAATACTCTTTCGAAGTTGTGATAATCTTTATCGAAGTGTGTTCATAAGAACATTCTCCATAGTTTTTCCAAAAACGGTGTTATTCATTAATTTTAAACCGTTCTTCTCATACTCGAAGCGTGTGATAATCTTTATCGGAGTGTTTTGGTATATCATCCATAGTTGTTCATGAGTTTGAATAAGCTGTCTTCAAATTCTAACCAATTTGTGATAAGCTATAAGAGTGTTTTTGTATATTATCCATAGTTTTTCCAAAAACGGTGCATTAATTTTAGTCTCAATCTCTAACCAATTTACAATAATCTTTATCGAGGTGTTTGTATATTATTCATAGTTTTGCAAAAACCGTGTTTTGCATTAATTTTAAAACGTTCTTCTCATACTCGAAGCAATTTGTGATAATCTTTATCAAAGTGGTTTTTTTTTCCTGGGGGTCGAGAATCCTACCAGGCGCGTCCCCAGGTGGCGGATAGGGGAGGACCATAGTGTTTCGGTGCTATGGCCTGGAGTGTCATAAGCTGGCCCACCGGGAATAAAACCCTGGCTTGGGCTATGGCGAAAGCACTCCCGCGGACCGGCTCCCACGTGTTTGTGCCGTGCGTGGCGACCCGTGTCGTCGGATGAAGGAATCCTGGAGGTTGAGCAGGCCGCAACACACCTCTTCGGTCCGGAGTTCGGCTAGACGGGCGGTCGGGAACTAACTCACTCCCGATCAATCGGCTGTGTCGTCCCGTCAGAGGGCCGACAGGGTGAGTCTTTAGAGGCAGAGGGGGCGCGTAGGGGGCTGCGGACCCGTGGCGGTTTTGGTCTGGCGCCGCCGTCCCGGTGCTGCACAACCCTCTCACTGCGTTGCCTCGCCTTGGAGACTACATCCTCCTGACAACCCTGGTGTCTGCATGGGATATTGCCATGCAGCTCCCCCGACTGGGACTCCGTGGTGGGTGGGGAGTCAGGAGGACGAAATTTTTAATATCCCTTATGGTCAATGATAAAGCCGAAACAGTGGCAGAGCGGCAACGCTCGCCACAATTTCAAGGGCAGCAATCGCTAGCCCAAGACCCACCCTCATCCGAGGGCTGGGTCAAACCAAAATCCCGTAGAGGGAAACGAATATGCGGGGCCGAAGCCAAGAGAAGGCGGAGGCAACGTGAGGAGGAGGCTGCGAAGACTGCGGGTGTGCCACCTTCTAAAAGAGACCAAAATCTCTCTAAGAAGGCTGAGAACCCCAAAAGTCTTCCAACCCCAAATGTTGAGCCTTCTAGGAGACCGCCTCCCTTAAAGGAGGCTGGACACCACAAGGTCAAATCACAACCACGGAAGGATATGCACCCGCAAGGTGTGCCACCTTCCAAAAAACGCAACCGGTCGGGAACCTCCTCAGAATCCACCCCTAAACCCCTCAAACGGGTTAAACAGGGCGCTGGACCTGGTGGAGTGATCCCAACAGGATACAAAGAGGCAGCCGTGAGTCAACTCAGAGTTGCCATAATTTACAAGGACAACCCTTACGGAAGAATTCCGTCAGAGAGGGAGGCCCTAATTAAAAACCTGATGACCGAGGAGCTGGACAAAATTTTACTGTCACCCTCTGCTAGCAGTTCGAAGCCGCCAGCGTTCCGCTCGTGGATACACTCCGGTGAAATCATCAGAGTAGTCTGCGAAGACGACGATACGCTGGCATGGCTCACGGAAGCCATCAGCAAACTGAAGCCCTGGGAGAACGCGACCCTTGCTGTCGTTCGCGTGGATCGACTGCCAAGGCTGACGAAGGCTTCTCTCTGGATCCCCCTAGAGGCAGACGCTGCCCACGGGGAGAAGGAGATTGTCCTTCGTAGCCTGGCAGGACAGAACCCGGCGCTAAACGTCGGCAAGTGGTGCCTCTTCCACCATGAGGCCAAAAATGAGCCGAAGGGCCACCTCCTCGTCTTCGGTGTCGGAGACGAGGACATGGCCACTCTAAGGTCGAGATCGATGAGGTTGAATTACATCTTCACCTCTCTCGTACTTAGAGTACGGCCAGACAAACCAGAAGACGGGGCACCCTCTGTTGAGGACCCCAAAATTAGTAAACCAGCTCAGGAGTCTATGGAGACTGAAGCTGGGGGGGCTGAGCCGTCGGGAACGACTGATGCCGCCGCCCCAGTGGACGAGGATGCCCTCCTGGAGGAGGACATCGAAGCGGATAGCCCTGAGCTGGCGAAAGGAAGGGTTCATCGCCGAACCAACCCTAAAAATAACCCAATGGCGGGTTCAGTTAGCATAGTCCAGTGCAATCTGCATCATAGCCGGGCTGCGATGGCAGTTCTCTGTCGCCACCTGGACGAAACGCAGAATGCGCTGGCCTTGATCCAGGAACCCTGGGTAGTGAAATCCAGGGTAACTGGAATAACCAGACTAAGTGGGCGCATCTTTAGCCTACCCACAACAGAAAGACCGAGGACTGCAATATATGTACCTCAGAACATTAAAGCCCAGCCTTTATATCACTTGTCCACTTCTGACCTAACGGCCGTGAAGATGGAATATGTATTGGCCGGCAAAACTAACTTTGTAGTCTTAGCTGCAGTGTACCTCCCCCAGGACTCGGCTACACTGCCTCCCACGAGGGAAATGGAGGACCTGATAGCACACTGCCAGAACCAGAAATGGGAGGTCATTTTGGGCTGTGACATTAACGCACACCATGTGACCTGGGGCAACGAAGACAACAATGCTAGAGGTAAATCACTTCATGATTACATTACAGGTAGCAACCTCAACATTCTCAATAGAGGTACTGCACCAACCTTTATTAACTCCAGGAGTCAAACCATAATTGATATAACACTTGCCTCGGCGGGCATACCTCAATTAGTCATAAACTGGCATGTCTCTGACAAGGTCACCATGTCAGATCATCGCTGGTTAACATTTGAGCTTAGCTCAATAAAGGCGCCCAGGAAGCTTTTTAGGGATCCCCGAAGGACGGATCGAGCTCAATTCCTCGTCCGGCTTCGGGAGAACCTACGGGAAGTGGAGGGGAATACGCCTAAAGACAATGACGGCCTGGAAAGTCGCATGCTAGGCCTACAGACCGCCATAACTAAAGCCTTTGAAAAATCTTGCCCTCTTGAGGCATCACAACAACAGCCAGGGGAAGCCACAAAATGGTGGAACAAAGAGCAGGGAGAACTCAAGAGGACAGCGAGAAAATCTTTCAACAGAGCAAAAAGAACTAGAACTCAAGCCGACTGGGAGCAATACAGCACCAATCTGCGGGAGTTTAAAAAACTAGTAAGGAAAAAACAGAGGGAGGCCTGGAGGGTCTACTGTGAGGAGATCGAAGATCACTCGCAGACTGCACGGCTCTACAAGGTCCTCGCAAAAGACAAAGATCGCGACCTAGGTCTACTAACAAGGGAGGACGGCACTAAGACCGCTAATCTACAAGAGAGTCTTGAACTGCTTATGCAGACCCATTTCCCTGGTTCGTCGGTAACAGACGACAGGAACTGGCCAGACGAGACAAACCTTCAACCTACTGATCTGGACTGGCAAAGTGCCAACCAAATAGTTAGTGAAGACAAAATACGATGGGCAGTATTAAGCTTCTCACCCTTCAAATCGCCAGGTACTGACGGCATCCGTCCAGCTCTACTACAGTGGGGCTTGGACGAGTTACTGCCGCACTTGGTAAAGGTGTTCTGGGCATGCCTAGCGCTGCGCTACATCCCGAAGGCATGGAGAGAAGTAAGAGTGGTGTTCATACCAAAAGCAGGTAGGATGGATTACACTGTCCCTAAAGCCTATCGACCAATCAGCCTAACATCCTTTGTGCTAAAAACTCTGGAGAGGCTGTGTGAGCGATATTTGAGGGACTGCGTACTGGTCAACCGACCGCTGCATCACAACCAACATGCGTACACTACGGGAAGATCGACCGACACGGCCTTGCATTCAGCAGTGAGCCGGATAGAGAGATCGCTGGACAATAATGAGTCCACCTTAGGTGTATTTATTGATATTGAAGGTGCGTTTGATAAAACCACCTTTGGAAAAATCAATGCTGCCTTAACAAACAGGGGCGTCCCTCCTGCTGTCAGTGGCTGGATTTTCAACATGCTCTCGAAGAGACGCGTGCAAATAAAGGTGGAAGATACTGTAGTGAGAGGCATCGTTGCCAGAGGCTGCCCGCAGGGAGGCGTTCTGTCGCCACTGCTATGGAACCTTGTTCTCGACAGCCTCTTGCATCGTCTCAACTCAGATTAATTCTACACCAATGCATATGCAGACGATCTTACGATACTGCGCAACGGAAAGTTTGAAGGAGTTCTGTGCAATCGAATACAGAGTGCCCTTCGCTTAGTCGAAAAGTGGTGCAGGGAGCACTCCCTGTCTGTAAACCCCAGGAAGACGGAGATGGTGCTCTTCACCAGAAAAAGGAGGATGGAGCCACTGCGACCTCCGACCCTCCTAAACACACAACTAAATTTTGCATCTGAGGTAAAATACCTTGGGGTCACCTTCGATGCTAAATTAACCTGGAATATTCACTTAGAACGAAGACTAAAGAAGGCACACATCTCTTATGAACAGTGCCGCAGGACCGTGGGTAAAACCTGGGGGATGAAACCCAGGGTCGTAATGTGGATCTATACTGCCATCATAAGACCTATGATTGCCTATGGAGCCGTAGTTTGGTGGCCCAAGAGTCAACAAAAAACGGCAATGCTTAAGCTCAGTCAGGTACAGAGAACTGCCTGCCTAACTGTAACGGGAGCTATGAGAACAACCCCAACCAGAGCCATGGAAGTAATGTTGTGCCTGCCTCCCCTAGATATTTACCTAAGGGAGGTGGCTCTGACTACATTGCTAAGGCT
This sequence comes from Pissodes strobi, assembly GCA_016904865.1. Taxonomy (NCBI): domain Eukaryota; kingdom Metazoa; phylum Arthropoda; class Insecta; order Coleoptera; family Curculionidae; genus Pissodes; species Pissodes strobi. Next base: position 110,907 of record MU183760.1, read on the forward strand.
CAAAGTCGATGGTGTGCAACCTAGCATAGAATGTGGAGAGACTAGACGCCACCTGTGGGAAGGGGCAGACTGCCACTACTGCAGGTAAGTGCACATAGCATACCTCCCAAGTTTGTCTTCGACAAACTATATGATGTACAAATAAAACCATTTGAGCCTATAACCGAAGGTGCGGTTAACATTTTCGTGGATGGCTCAAAAACCAAGGAAGGAGCAGGCTGTGGAATTTACTCCCGAAGCTTGCGAATTGAACTTAAATGGCCTATGGAGGGACACGCAAGCATAGTTCAGTCTGAACTTGCTGCAATATCCATAGCCGCAAAAGAGATTGTTCGCAGGAATACTGAGAACAAGACTATTAAAATCTACACTGACAGTAGACAAGCACTACTGGCCTTGAGAAGTTGTAAACTTACAGCCAGGTCAGTACTAGAATGCCATAATTCACTGGAGGATGCTGCCCGCAAAAACAGAATTTCTGTGTGCTGGGTTAAAGGACATGCACAGTGCGAAGGTAACAAATCAGCGGACAAATTGGCTAGAAAGGCAGCCGGTTCAAACATTATCGGAGCCGGCCCTTCAAACCTACCTGTCGCGACGACAATACATATGATAAAAAAGATCACCCATGAAGACTTTAGGGCAAGATGGGACGAAACAACTAACTGTCGACTGGCCAGGGAGTTTTTAAGCTACCCTAATGAGTCTGCAGCAAAAGCATACCTGGATATGTCAAGGAAGACCTTACGACTCGTGGTGGGGATTCTGACTGGACACTGCCAGCTAAGGAAACATCTCCACACAATGAGATTATGCGAGACACCTATATGCAAAGGCTGTGAACAGGAGGACGAAACAGTAGAGCATCTGTTCTGCGATTGCGACGCTGTTTCGGAACTAAGGGAATCCATTTTGGGAGAACGATGGCCAACCATGGCTTTTCTTAGAACAGCCTCCTCGGGCAACATCGCCGCCTTTTTTACAACACTAGGCTGGACGATGGCCTAGATGGATTGGTTGACCTCGAGAGGACGCACAGGGGGTCCAATGGGGCCTAAGTGCCGCGGCCTTTCAAGGCCACCCTCTCACCATTTCCAGATTCCAGATCGAAGTGGTTTGGTATATCATCCATAGTTGTTCATAAGTTTGAATAAGTTCTCTTCAATCTCTAACTAATTTATTATAAGCTATATGAAAGTGTTTTCGTATATTATCCATAGTTTTTCAAAAAACGATATTTTGCATTAATTTGAATCTCAAACTCTAACCAATTTGCTATAATCTTTATCGAGGGGTTCGTATATTATTCATAGTTTTTCCAAAAACGGCGTTATTCATTAATTTTAAATCGTTCTTCTCATACTCGAAGCAATTTGTAATAATCTTTATTGAAGTGTTTTGGTATATCATCCATAGTTGTTCATGAGTTTGAATAAGTTCTCCTCAAACTCTAACCAATTTATGATACGCTATATGAAAGTGTTTTTGTATATTATCCATAGTTTTTCCAAAAACGGTGTTTTGCATTAATTTTAAAACGTTCTTCTCATACTCGAAGCAATTTGTGATAATCTTTTTCGAAGTGTTTTGGTATATCATCCATAGTTGTTCATGAGTTTTAATAAGTTCTCTTCAAACTCTAATCAATTTATGATAAGCTATATGAAAGTGTTTTCGTATATTATCCATAGTTTTTCTAAAAGTGGTATTTTGCATTAATTTAAATCTCAAACTCTAACCAATTTGTAATAATCTTTATCGAGGTGTTTGTATATTATTCATAGTTTTTCCAAAGACGGCGTTATTCATCAGCTTGAATAAGTTCTTTTCAAATTCGTTTTTTTGCTGAAGAGTGGTTTTGTTATCAAAGCAAGTGTTATTTTCATCTTTCTATCTCTTTTTACCCCAAATAAAATCAACTTTGAAGTATATGATCGGTTTACTGGCCGCAGATGTTTACCATGAACGATACCTACAATCTCATTTGCATCGCAGACGGATAAAATGCATAGCCGAGGTGTTCCACGTACGAATTTATCGCGATACTTTCCAAAGGAGCGTAGTAAATGGATTTTAACGTTGCGAAATGAGAAAAATGAAAATATTCCGGTATAATGGAAGACGCTAATGGGTTGTTTGCAGTTTAAAATATTTCGCTGCGCTCCTGCAGAGACGATCTTTTTATTTTTTGTTTTATTTGAAAATTGAGAAGCTTCCATTACATTTTGTGCTGTTGAATTATGGAATAACGTAGTCGATGTTTGATTTTATTTTATGACCAATCGTAAAATAACAGGGCATCATATTAATTAGTTGTCATGTTAAAAGGATTCAAATTCAAATGGTTTATTTCCATCGACATCATAAAATAATGTATAGGAATTGTCAATTAAAAAATACAAAGTACAAATAGTGTAACATTACTCTGTCAACGAGTAAAATGGACAGTCAGCTAACATGGTCTTAAAGGTCCTCTTAAAAATTGACAAAGTCTTAGCACTCCTGATTCTACATAGTAGATAATTAAAAATTTTAAGAGAAGTAATTTCTTGACCATCCTGTACCTGTGACAATCGTGTAAAGGGGATGTATAATTTATCTGCATTTCGGGTTTTATAAAAATTGAAATCTCCTGATCTCATGTGGTTCGAAAGATTTTTATATATTTGACATGCACACTGCAGGATATACATGTTTATTATAGTTAGTATTTTCTCCGTTTTAAAAGTTGCACGGCATGTTTCTCTGAAGGAAAGTCTAAACATGGTACGTATGATGCGCTTTTGACTTATTAGCACTCTTTCAATGCTGCAGGAATTACCCCAAGCTAATAAGGCACAAGATAGAGTAGAATGCACTGAGGCATAATAAAAGCTTTTTTCTTCAAACGTCAGTAAATCCGTCATTACTCGACTGTGTAGGCGGCCGTGAAGTTTCGTTTTTCCTCCGCCGGAGCTTTACTTTTCACTTTTCCGCCGGCGGAGGTCAAAGTGTTGTCATAGCAACATAGATACAATACAGACAACAAAATAAGCGTCAACAACTCAATTTGTATTTATCACTCAATTTTACTTTTCATGGCTTGCTCTCTATTACCAGCCGAACGGAGCGCGCCATGAAAAGTATCACTTTTCCTCCATATAAAATAATATATTATTAAGTGCATACATATCCACATAGTCCCGAAGCTGCAAGATGGCATAATTGCTGCGTGACAACCTATTGCACATAGATTCCACCTGAAGATCCCATGACAAATGTCGATCAAGCACAATTCCCAAAAACTTGGCAGAGTCCTGTTGGATGAGGCTGCTTGAGGACCCCTCCCTGAGGAGTAAGCACCTGTCCTGAACAGCTCGAACTGGTGTGAAAACAAGGAAGTTGGTTTTCAAACTATTCAGACAAAGACCATTGGCACCAGCCCGGAATATCAGCTATACACATGGTGGCTTTGAAGTGGAGAGTCTGATAGTCAGTACCCGAGACGACTGCTGATGTATCATCTGCAAAAAGTGTTATATAGCTGTCATTAATTAGGAAAGGTAAGTCATTAATAAAAAGTAAAAACACAATGGGCCCAAGAACACTTCCCTGTGGAACCCCAGTGACAACAGCTGCCCAATCAGACACCGCCACCTGACCACTAACTTCCAGTTTAACAGCCTGGGTTCTACCTGCCAAATATAATTCAAGCCACTTGTAAGCTGGACCTCTTATGCCATAATGGAAGACCTTATTTAGTAGTAAAGCATGATTAACGGTATCAAACGCCTTTGTAAAATCAAAAAGGACACCAACAGATTTAAAATTCAAAATATTTAAAATAGTTGTATAAAGGGATATTATAGCATCAGATGTAGAGAGTCCAGCTCTGAATCCAAACTGATGACATGACAGGATACCGAAAGAATCCAAAAACGCAACAAGTCTTTTTTTTAAAGGATTTTTCGAAGATCTTTGAGAAGATAGACAGGAGAGCAATAGGCCTATAGTTACTCACTTCTGCTACCTCTCCCTTTTTATGAAGATGTACGACAACAGCTGCTTTCAGCTCTTTAGGAAAATATCCAAACTGAAATGATAAATTCAGAAGATAGGTGGGTGGAGAAATAATATGATCAGCACATGACAGCAGTAAGTAATAAGGTATCTCATCTACACCGGATGACTTTTTCTTTGAAGAAGATTTTATAATTTCAAGGGTTTTACCGTCAGTAAGAGGGGATACACCGCTGGAAGGCATATTCATACTTATGGGTGTCTGAAAACTATCCGTGATCTTTCGAGTCCACAAAAGTCAATACTTAGAACTTGAGCACAATGATCTGAAAACGCCAAATGAAAGGTTTCAGTTGAAAGCAGTGCAGTGTTAATAAATGCATTATCAATCAAAGTACAGGATGAGCCCCGAGTCCTAGAAGGTTCAGAAAAAGCTTGTGTAAGATCATATGAGCTAAATGCGTTCTCAATATATACTGCTTCCCTACATCTGGAAATAAAATTATAGTTAAAATCACCACAAAAACACATTAAAATATTATGTTTACATAAAAGCTTTAGCAGTTTCTCAAAGTATATACTAAAAGTTTTAAAATCAGAGCTAGGAGGACGATACAGACAACAAACTAAATTTTTTACACTACTCACAGTCTGGAAAAGAGCAGCAGCACATTCAAAATTGTTAGACAATGAAAATTCTTTATTCTCTACATGTTTATAGGTACTGAAGTCAGATCTGATAAATATTGCCACACCACCACTACATGAGTCCCTACAGAAGTATGACGAGACCTCATAATGATTAAGTTTGAAACATTTAATCTCCACATTTGACAACCAAGTTTCTGTGATGCAGACAATTTGAGGATAGGCATTTGAATGTAAGAAGAGTTCCAAGTCAGCGGACTTAAGTCGAATGCTTCTAGCATTTAGATTAACAATCCTCACTCCTCTCATGATATCATTTTCTTCTAGGCTTTCCCGAATAGCCGTTGTTTTTGTAACTGGATATATATCTTTGGTTATGGGAACGAAAAAATGTAAATTTCTTTACAACTATTCCCTCTGGCCAGTTTTGAGGCTGTAGCAGATTTGCCTCAATTTCTTTGGGTGGTTTTGAAAGCCTTATATTCCCCAGACTTAACATATGTACTCTCAATGTTAAATCTAATGTCCTGTCCAAAGTTAGCTTTCAGATATTTCAGAAGATCAGACTCACCAATGTCAAGTGAGACTTTTGAAACTGATATTGAAGTCATTGGACTGGATGCCACCAGACTTCCAGGATTATTCTTAGATCTTTTCTGGCCAACTATAGCTTGGTTTGCAACTCCATCTGAGGTGAGGGTGGTTCGAGGAGTCCTTCCAGCTTCGTCGTCAGCTAAATTGATATATTTGCTGAGGGTCTGTTGGGTTGAGGCTTGTAATAAAGCATGATTAACATTATGTGCTGATATTTCAAGATTTTGTGAAATAGTGCCATTGCCAATGTTCAAATGACTCTGGGAATCCAATTCTACAGCCAGATTAAGTTTTTCCAAGAGTGATTTTTTCAGTTCCAAGCTATTCTGCTTTACACCTTCCATAAGACTTCCAAGCTGCATTGCAAGGTCACTGGTTTGCCTATTTAGAGCTTCAGTAAGATTTTTGTTTATTGTAACTTCAAGCCTTTCCAATTGGCTATCTTGCGATGATGCAGCGGGTCTTGTAGCATGTTGTTCGATATGCTTGACTTTTTTTTCCAGGTTGGCAATATCGCTAATATCTGGTTTTGATTGTTTGAGCACCTTACATTCCTCCTCATTAGATTTGATTATTCAACTCCTCAAATTTGGCTCGATGCTTCCTGACTTCCCTCTCGCAACTTGAGAGTCGCAGACCAATATCCGACATATTCTTAATAGTCAAACAGATGCAGTCAGGGCAAAAATGCAACAGTGATTTGGCCTTGAGGATCAGAACGCGAACTTCAGATGCACTTACCTTACTACAACTAGCGCATATTACGTTTTGGCATAGGTCGCAAGGAAACCCAAATAGTTGCGACTTATCCTTCTTAAGAATACAGTCTTGCTTGCACTTATAGCAGTTGCCATTGTTATGCAGATTATCAAATTCCAAAAAACGAGAATAACCAACTTGAAGAAGAAGAAGTGACGTGACACTTCCTTGCTGACCAAGTGTCAAAAGAATGACAGTTGCAACTAACCTTACTTTTCACACAGTTTTGGCGGGAAAAAATCGGCAACAAAATTCAGTGATAAAAAGTCTTTTTAGAAGTTTTTGTTGGTTCTTCTCAAAAAAACTCCACAATCCATACACAGAACAACACACAGTAAGGCTAATAGACACTACAGTACTAATTAATTGTCACAAAACACGTATTTGTAGCCAAAAATGCAGAGAGACAAAATGTAAACAACCAGACTAAAATATGCGTCAGTTTTAAATTAAATTAAACGCTCATCAAAAGGACAAAGGGCCTCCTATTTCTTGTTGGAAATCATGTAGATTAATTATATTCATCCAAACCGAACAAAGATTTTATTAACGATTCTTAAAATAATTGTTCGTAAAAACATCCCAATCGAATTGATTATCGTTAAAGAAGGGTTAGCCCTCATTCTAATACCAAAACTGATTCTCGCCCATTAATTAATATCCACCACATAAAAAACATATGTGACGTTGTGCAAGCATATTTTATAATTTTTATCATTAGGCCTGAAGTAAGTATAAAGCACAGGTTCTAGACGAAAAAAAAAAGATCACTAGTGATCCCTAGTTCTCCTACCAGTTTCCAAAAAAACAGCAAAACAGACAGCAAAAACATCAAAACAGATAGTAAAAACAGTAAAAATCGATAGCAAACAGATAGTAAAAACAGGAAAAACAACAGTAAAAACAGCAAAACAGACAGTAAAGCAGCAAAACAGGTAACAGCAAAAATATTAAAACATGCAGTAAAACAGACAGCAACACAGAGAGCAACAGAACTGCTGTTTTTGCTGCCTGTTTTGCTGTTTTACTGTCTGTTTTGCTGTTTTTTTAGGACTAGGATGGTAGGAGGACTAGGGATCACTAGTGATCTTTTTTTTTGATCTAGAACCTGTGCTTTATACCTACTGCCCCACTTTATCAACGTCGCTTGTTGAATACGTTTAGCGTTTTTGATTTTAATTTTCAATAATGACAAAGCGGCAGTCCATATTTAAAATGACAGAATTTTTTTTTTAGTATACAACCAAAGAAAGTGATAAATAGCACGCAATTGAAGAATCATTCTTACGCAAAGACGTGGACCGCCAGGGGGCGCTACTCGGCTGTAAAACCAACATATTAAGTTAAGTTTGCGCTGCTTGTTTAGAAGGCAGCGTTGTCAGACTAAATATTTAATACTAATTCATATATAATGAACGTTATTTTATATTTTTTTATATTGTGTTTTGTGCATTAATTCATAAGTATCTGGAAAATATTGTGAATTGTGAATTTGCTATAAGAATTATAATGTAAATATTTTTAACTTATGTTTCACATGTTGCAAACTATCTAAATATGGATAAAAACTGTATATCTAAAATAAGATATGTTACGAATGCCTGTGGCGTAGCAATAAACCAAAATAGATGAAAACATCTATCTTGGGGTTGGGAACCTTCGGTACAATGCACTAAAACAGAGTTTTATCCACAATACCAAAATAGAATTTTTGCACTCGAAGCGCGTTTTGCTAATTTATGAGTCACAGAAAAATGGAAAGTATGGAGGTATAGATATTTAAGTTGTTTCTATTAAATAATAAGATCTATAATAATAGTTTTTCGACTAATATGATAATAATCATAAACAAATTGAAAAAAAATATTTTGGGCGTATAAAGCAACTTTGGATACTAAAATGGATTCTTTCCCAGTATTTCCGAAAATTAGGATATTTGGTGACTTATAAATTTCGGGTAGGATGGGCCAAGTGTAAAAATGGCTTCTCATTCCTCATTTATTAATTTTTTTATTATTTGTTCATTTCGATAATCTTATCAGCCTTGCACCGATTTCGAGTCAAGGTCCTTTCGAAGCTGAGGCAAAGCGTATTTGCTAATCATGAACCCGCTCTACAAAGTATTGCAAATATCTAAAACCATATTCCCCGAGCAAATAATACATAAAGCAAACAAATTAACCAACCACTTCGTGGTTTTGCCAAGGCGGCTCTATTACGTTCTTGGCCCCGTATTAAATGAAAATATAAATTCTCTTTGTAATCGGGCCGGGAAATTGAAAATAAAGAGCGGAGCAGAGTATTAAAAAGGTATTTTAATGCAACGCGATATAAAAAGCAATTACTTTTCAAATTACACGGGCATTGCAAACATACATTTAACGATTTTCCTTAAGATGGTAGACAAAGAATTTTTCTATACGGGTATTTGAAAAATTCACAACCGATAGCAATGAATTTCATTATGAATAATCCCTGTGTTTATACAGAGTATTTTTCAATTATGTGTCTGGGACGCTTCAAACTTGTTGCGGTTCTTACAGCCCATACATCTGATTGAGTTTGTGTTGTGTTAAAGATCCCACATTCGATATGACATTTGAACAATAGCGTTGCTTCCTCTTTTATTGCTATATGGCGAATTTTCCATTTGATTTTGTCTATTGTATTATTATCTATGTTCGAGCAATAATAAGTATCTGCTCTTGCTTAACATTCAATACTGCTTTGGTATAATCTTCGGCAAAACCCATTAAATATTTTAAAACATAGCTAATGGCGTCTAAAATGAATCGTTCTGTGACTGACAGCCCCCAGCCGCCAGAATACAATGTTTTCAATTGTGCAGATCTAAAGGATGCCATCGTCTTTAATGTTATTGTTACTCCTGGCTTGCGAACCACAGTCACTTGGTCTGCACCCATTTCATAACGAATTTCATCGAACAGGAACGCGAGTGCATTATTAGAAAGTAACACGGTCTTGCGGCATCACTTGGTGTGAATGTACCTTCAAAGTAACTATAACTTTCTGATATGTCCAAAATTAGGTCTTGAAAGTGTACTGGTATGCGAATTTCATCGGAATTTCTAAATGTCGAAGATTCATATGGTTTGTAGCTGAAAATTTACTATTGAGTTGTCAAGAACAGGTTCCATGAAAACTTTAATCTTTTCACTTAAAGCCAACATCATACCCTCAATATTAGACCCAAGGATTTCAGGAACTTTTGGTCGTCTCTACTGATATTATGTCTAGTCGATTTGAGGAGTGATTCGTCGTGGACGATTTATTTTACTTTTATTTATAATCTTGATAGATTTTGGTTCAATTCCATTGTAATCAAAACCGATGGCAATGACCTTCGTTATGAATAATCCCTGTGTTTATACAGAGTACTTTTCAATTATTATCCTTCTTTGAAAGTTCTTAAGAATATCAGCGAAAACACCTAAACTTCGTAAATACGATGGGCTTGGAAACTCTAATGGCGCTCCTCAACTTCGATTTAAGTTGGGAAAGGCGAAACGATTTTCCGAACGAAGCTTGCTTATTAAATTGGTAAATGACTAGAATTACAGCAACCAATTCGCTGCATTTTAGAAAATATCTAGAATTGCGGCAATAATGGTGATATTTAGAAATGTTACGTTTTTAAATTTATTAGTTTTAAGGGACTCCAACAGATTTAATCTAATACCTTTATTCTCAGTGGGCAAAATTTGGTAATTATGATCGAAATTATGATTATATTCTAGTAAGTGATTTGATTAATGAGAGTCTGTCTTATGATTAATGAAACTTCTAAAATGTTCTTTTATCCTGTTAGAAAAACTTCTACCCGATTGGGCAATGTACATTTTTAGGGCAGTCATTACATGATAGTTTATATACTCCTGATTTATTTGAGTTTTCTATTTTAGTTTTGTTGTTTTTTATATACTTTCCTATTAGTTTTAAAGGCGACATTGATGTCAAATGATTGTTTTAGAAACTTTGCTATATAGTTGCTAATTTGACCTATATACGTAATGAGAGCAATTTTTTATGGTATATAGTCATTGGAAAAAGCAAGATTTAATGCTTTTTTATATAGTTTTTTGTTTAAAAGTTTATCTATTATTTGAGAGGTGTATTCATTGTTGACCGCAATTTGTTTAATGATATTTAGCTCTTTTTCAAAATTACTGTAATTAATCTGTGTAATATACTGTGGAATGCCGCTAACTGATGCTGAATAGGATGACATGAGGAATTGTGTATAACTGTGTCTGTATGAGTTGGTTTATGAAAAATAGAGAAGACATGTAGGTTGTTTTCCCGAGATATAGATAAATCGAGAAAATTTATGGATTTGTCAACTTCTTTCTCTATAGTAAATTTTATATTCGGGTGGATGTTATTTATAAAATTAATGAATTGATTTAATTCTCTGTCAGTGCCTGTAAAGCAAGTTAAGACATCAGGGGAAATAGGAAAATACAACATATAAAATGTTTTTCTTATGTTTGAAGTGTGTAGTTGGAATTGCAACTCAATCAGACACAAATTGGGCGAGTTTAAACAATTTGTGCATGATAATCCTTTCTCGGTTATTTTTTTATTGGAAACCCGCATCGACCCATGGATGGTTTTGAAGATTCGGGGTTATCAGATTGAGAGATCTGATAGGCCCAATCAGCGCGGAGAAGGCGTGGCTTGTCTAGTGAGTAGATCGGTCCCCTTTAAAAGGGTCCGAAACATTCGCTCGGCAGCAGAACACGTTTATATCGAGACCGAGAACGGTCTGCGTATCACGGGAGCCTACGTCCCTCCGCACGTCCCTTTTACCCGTGACGACTTCTTGGCTTTTCTATCGGACAACAAGAGGTCCCTGTTGATTGGTGATCTGAACGCTAGGCACGTAGTGTGGGGCGCCGGATCAACAAACGCCAGGGGCCGAATGATGTACCAAGCAATTGAAAATAACCCAGATATCCTACTTCACCGCTCCGAAATTCCAACTTTCCACCCTGCTTGGGCAGCTGCCCCCTCCTACCTGGACGTTGCTATTACGAAGGGAATCGCCGACGTTCCGCCAATCAAGGCGCTAAACGAGCTGAATTCTGATCACCTCCCAATCGTGATTAGCCTTGAACCAAGGCGGCCACAGACCTGTGAGATGAAAGTCTCATACAGGAATCTCGATTGGGGGGAGTTCAGGCGAAGGTTTAATGAGGTAACGACGATCCCGGAGCAAATAGACAGCGTCCAGGAACTAGAGGCCCAAGTCCAGTCATTCACCACAAACATCCAGCGTATCCGAGATACATTAGCTCACTCTGTCAGGAAAGAGCGCCCGACAGACTCCCTCCCGGAAAACATCCTTACCCAAATCAGGGAACGGAACGCCATTAGGCGTAGATGGCAAAGGTATCACGCCAGAATCGATCAGGTACGAGTAAATGAGCTTACTAACAATATTAAAATTCAAATTAGTGAATACAGAACCGATAAGTGGATGCAATATGTAAATTCCCTGAACGTGCAAGACGGCTCTCTGTGGAGCTTGGCCAGGAAGGTCTGAGGACCCTCTGCAGCCATTCCGGCTATCCGGTACAACAATGTAGATGTCATAAGTGACCAAGGCAAAGCAAAGGCCTTCGTTGACTTCTTGGAGGGGCTCCACGGAGAGACACCTGACTCAACCCCTGAGCACGCACATATTGCCAATACTGCTTCGCAAATCAAATCGCGGAAATATCCGATCCCGCTTGCGGTGATGGCAAAGTTGCTTGTCACCCCGAGGGAAATCAAAACTACTCTTAAACAACTACCACAAAATAAAGCTCCTGGTAACGATACCTTGCCATACCTGCTACTTCGGAATCTTCCGAACAAATCCCTAATACATTTCATGCACATTGTAAACGCCATCATTCGCCTACAGCATTTCCCATCCTCTTGGAAACATGCCGAGATCATTATGATCCACAAGCCAGGCAAAGATCCGAGGCTAACCGCTTCTTATAGACCGATTTCCCTGCTCTCCACCATGGCAAAAGTGGCGAAAAAGCTACTCTTGTCCAGGATAAGTGGTGCAGCCGAGGGACTCGGTGTACTGCCCAATGAGCAGTTTGGCTTTAGAGCCAGACATAGCACGCTCATGTCTGCGGCGAAAATCGCATACGATACCGTGCAGGGCTTTAACCGAGGCCAAAGCACTGCACGTCTTCTCCTGGACATTGAGAGGGCGTTTGACAGGGTGTGGCCTGACGGCTTACTGCTAAGTTGCATGTGGAACTTGGCTTTCCACTGCATCTGACAGCGCTGACCCAGTCATACCTTGCCAGGCGCACCCTCTCAGTACGCATTAACAGGGCAAGTTCATATATAAGACCGTTAAAAGCTGGCGTCCCGCAGGGCACTGTCTTGTCCCCCCAGCTATTTAATTATTATATAGCAAATATCCCCTCCTGCCAAAACACTTCCCTAATGCTCTACGCTGATGACACAGCAGTGTGTTCGCAATCCCGCATCGCACAGGCGGCTAAACTAAAACTACTAGACCACCTAGCCATCCTTCTCCCGTACTACGAGAGATGGAAAATTAACTTAAACGTACCCAAGACAGAACTTACGATACTAACAAAAAAGAGGACAAACATTGACATCACGCCACTTACAATACATGGTACTAACGTTGACGTGAAAGACAAGGTTAAATACCTCGGAATAGTACTAGACAAACGACTAAACTTTACTGGACAAATAACTGACATACGAAGAAAAAACGCAATAGTACACAAAAGCCTAAACATGCTCATTAGGCCAAGATCATTTCTGAGTCCTGGTAACAAGGTACATATATATAGAGCCATTATTAAGCTGCGTCCTCACCGAGTCGACACTGTCGATCGACTCTGTCTATCGACGTTGTCGACTTGGTGTGTACGTGGCAATCGACTGTGTCGATCGACAAAATAAATCGATCGACATGTCGATTTGTTTTCCATCGCCTGTCGGTAAACATGAAAGAGCAGTCGATCGACTTTAGTGTGTGGACGCGTTTTCGACGTTCGACATTCGACTAACTGTTAGTACTCAGTGACGTCTTGCCTTGTTGACATCGTAGTATTCGTAGTCGTGTGTTTTAATAATAATATATGCTGCACAAGCAACTATAACGTCATCTTCGTCAGATATCTTGATTTCGACTGATCGGCAAACAACATATCTGTCAACTCTGGTGTGGACAGATGCAGTTTTTGTCGCTTGTGGATCAACAATGTCGATAGACAGAGTCGATCGACAGTGTCGCCTCGGTGAGGAAGCAGCTTTAGGCCGACACTATTGTATGGGGCCCCTGTATGATGCTCTGTGGCAAATACTCATAAAAAAGCACTGCAAATAATGCAAAATCGCTACCTGAGAGCGGCTTTCTCTGCGAGCCGTTATACTAGAATCGTGGATTTGCACTCTTGGGCAAATCTCGACACCGTCGAAGAATATATAGACAAAGTGTCCTGCAAATTCTACGGTTCTGGTATACGCGGCTCGCCACTGACGGCCGACATAGCAAGCAAACGTTATGACCCACAGAGAAGACCAAAACATGGACCCATACATAGACTGACATCTCTATTTTACCAGGACCCAAGACCGCCCGAGACAGAGCATTAAATCTTGGACAACAAACACGACCCCATACTTCCCACATAACATAAAGTGTGGGAACGTAAACGAAAACTAGACCAAGTGAGGGATCGCAATCTGACAAAAGTACGGGTACATAGCACAAATACGCACCCATACTTCTTGCGTTAGCAAAAGTATGGGTAGACAATGAACGCGAGGTGACGAATAAGACACCCCCACGACCCTTGCTAAAGACAAGACACCTCACAGACGCACTGACCAGCCGCCTTGCAATTCCGCTGGAAAGTGATCTTGGCGAAATTCGCTGTCTCTGATTGGGTGGGCGACGCCTAATACGCAATCCCCCAACTACACAACCATCACGATAGGGCAAAACCTGCCCCCAGCTGAAACCAAAGAAACGTGAAAGAGGTTTTTTCTGTTGTATTTTCCTCTGATTCTCACCTGAACGTATTTAAGCTCGGAAAACAAGCATACAAAAACTGTAGCCACTGGCAACGAGCACTGATACTAGGCTTGAAGGGAAGGAATCCCATGGAAGCATATGGCAGCAAATTTGGGCGGCACATAGCGTATAAGTATTAGTCCTGGCGCCCACAGAAGAGATAGGGCGGCGACGCGTCGCGGACGTGGCAGAGACGCGGTAAGGATGTAGGCGCGATTAAGATCTTTCTATACTATTGCCATCATATAAAAACGAATTTTTTTCTATTATTTCAATTAAATACACGTTAAGTTCGGAGTCGCCCATTTTAAACAAATGTCTCGCCTCTTCAATGAGCCTCTGGAGACTAAAAAGAAACGCGGCTCGGTCGCGTAAAGACATGTCTCGGCCTAACTTCCCGTATTAGCGTTGCCTCTTTACTTTATATGGTGAATAACTAAATTAAGTCGCGTCCGCGCCACGTCCCCGTCCGACGTCCGCGCCTCGTCTCTTCTGTGGGCGTCGGGCCTTAGATAGGCGAGTAGCACTAGGCACGAGTGGCGAGTGCGCCCCTACAAAGCATGCTTTGTAAGCGTGTAAGGCGGTGCTAACCACACAAAGTGTAATCTATACTTAAACACAGGCCACATAAAATGTAAATTTTCTGAATAAATGTTGTGACTGATTGATTGACGTATCTGTACCAGTAAAGAAATTGTTTAAAATTAGAGTGTTTATTTATTAAATTTTCTAGTGAGTCCATAAATATTTCGGCCAGAAATGGACTAAGGGGATTACCCATAATTAGTCCTTCTTTACTAGAATAAACAGTTCCATCAAATTCAAAATAATTCTGTTCAAGACATATTTTCAACATTTCTAGAATTTCTTGTTTTATAATTATGTTGGTATTATTTAAGGAAAGAAGTTTTTGAACTAGTTTAATTGTATCACACTAGGGAATAGATTAGGGACATCAAATGAAATTAATTTGGTAGTTTTATGTTTTTTATTTTATTAATCAATTCATATGAGTTTTTAATTTGAAATCTTGCTGAAAATGTAGTGTGTTTATTGAGAATTTCAATGAGTTTTTTAGATAATTTGTAAGGTGCTGAGAAAAAGGATACCACTGGTTTCGTAGGGTAACCGGTCTTATGTAATTTATTAAGAGAATAGAGTTTAGTGTGGGTTCATTAACGTGAGTCTGTTGATGTCCCTATCATTAAATAAACTTTTACAATTTTGTATTACAAGTTTTACGTTTTTAAGAAACATATCAGTAGGGTCTTTATCTAATATTTTATATTTGGTAGGATTTAAGAAGTCTAATATTTTTTGAATGTAATCTTTTTGAGAAATAGCTACTACCGTATTGCCTTTATCTGCTCTAGTAAAAATGATATTTTCTTGAATAGACCTGTCAATTATCGATTTTATTGTTTGTTTCTCTGGTTGAAAATGAGATGATTTTAAAAATGCTTTTTTAATAATTTTTGATGCATCGTATTTGATATTAGTTAAAGACGGGGAAATACTGTTAATCGCTAATTCTGTCTCTACACCTAATATTTCATAGTTTCTAGAAGATAAATTGCTAGGACTATGATTATGTTTAAAACCTTTTTTTATTAATTCAATTTCTTTATCATGAAAATCAGTAGAACTTAAATTTGTAAATCTATTAAAAAACTTGTGGTCAGAAAATTTTTATTCAGCCGATTTTGTCTTAAAAGGTTGAGAATTCTGAATTATTTTCTTTTTTGTGTTTGAATTTTTTTCTGAATTATTATTCCTACTTTTCCTTAATATTACAATTTATATTTATCTTTTCACGTAGCATGGTATAACTTTTGCGATATTCGATTGGTAGCCTTGAATATTAGTAATGGGCTCCTTTCACTTAATTGTTGCTGTCGATTGGGATTTTTACAGATATTATTTCGTTTAGGTATATTTCCTATTGATTGATATTTGTGATTTGACGTTTGTTCTCTAATTTCGTGGAAGTGGAAAAAGGCAAATTAACTGAAACCGATGATCTCGTTCTTCTAGAAATACCTACTGGGAAGAGTGCAGTTCTAGGTGACTCAACATTTTTGCATTGTGTTTAATACTGGCCTTCTAGAGGATTTGGGATTGAGCCATTAGATAAAATAAAATAATAAAAATACATTTATTTACTTTTTGTATGTACCACAAATTAAATCGCATTCTAACACACACTGTGGTACAAGAACATGTTTGCCATATTTCCTTATTAATCAGTGAATTTAACTTTCAAGTAGGTATATTTTGTTTGCAAATACCACTTACTATTTAAAATTTATTGAACCATGATACATTTGTTATTCTATAAATACCTAATTTAAATCTACGTTAGTTAACAAAAAAAATACGTAATTACCTACTTTGGAATTTTAAATATTGTCATCAAGCATGCGAGGAATTTCTGTAAATAAAAGTGGCAATGCCGCGTGGCTGCCTCCTCTACTTCGGCTACGTGTCGTCTACTTTCGGTCGCTTCCGGCCAAAAGTCAACATAGCGTAGTAATCGTAGTAAAACGGCATGTTTTAAATCTATTACTATCGGGTAGTGTTTTGTAAGATTTTTTGAGGCAAATCAGTGTTTAATACTTTATCATGGTTCATCATTGTAGAGTTTGCAAGAAAACAAGTCGGAATTTTCCAAAACTTTTATTTCATCGGTGAGTATTAAATGTCATTTCATTGACGTCCCTCGGGGACCATATAAAGCAATAAAATAATGCATGTGTTTCTAGTTCAAGTATAAGTAGATGACAATTAGCTTCTAATAACGCTTTACAAGTTTAGTATATCTGCAAATCAAAAATGAAACTGATCTAACATAATTGATATTTTCGTCTACACGAGTCCTACCGCCTGACGAGTCCTACCGCCTGACGAGTCCAGCGCAGTCGCTTGTACGCGCATTATAAACACGCTTCTGAAAACTGAATCGTATATTTGCTTATAAATACTTTTAAAACCTTGCCATCTACTTTTTCTGGACAGGTTTGAGGACCAATATATATGAAGATGTCCCGTTAAATTGCCATGGAACCGAATTAATAAAATTAGTGTTAACAAATTATTTTAAAATCAGGATACATTATGAAACTGAAAAAGCTTGAATCTTCTCAGAAAACAAGGTTTACTTACAAAAGCTGTATTATTTAGAAATGAATACACTTTTGTATACTTACTAGTTATTCAACTAGATTATTTAAATAAGCGTTGTATACTTAAAATGAAATTTTATGGCATAAAAACTTTTGCCGTGTTCATACTCGATTTTTCAATATTTTAATACTTTCTGCATACAATAATAAAATTTCTACTTTTCTAGGGTACTCGTAGAAAAAGCATTGTTCCTAACACTTGCGCAAAGTGTCTTTCCCGCACTTAAAGCATATCCGAACTCCGCTTCGCGTCGTTCGTCTAACTGCTTTAGCGTGCGGGAAAGTATCACTTTGCGCAAGTGTTAGGAAAATAACTATAATATATAATTAGCTATAACATTACTGTACTTAATATTTTTAACCTGTTCCGATTCGCTTTAGCCCGTTTTGGTGCATTTGGCTATTTTTAGTCATTTTCGGTTAGTTGTTCAAACAACTTTCGGTTAGTTTCAGTTAGTTCAAATTTATTTTAGCCATTTGAACCGACTCCAATACGTTATAATCAAATTTAAGATTTTTGGTTAGTCACCTTTCGGTTACTTTCAGTTAGTTCCAATTTATTTTAGTCATTTGAACTGGTTAGGCTCGAAACTAACCAAAATTAGTCGAATTAAAATTAGTCAAAAACATTTAAATTGGTGATAACGTACCGGTTATCACCAATTTAAATGTTTTTGACTAATTTTAATTCGATTAATTTTGGTTAGTTTCGAGCCTACTTTAATATTTTTAATGTTCCGATACGTTTTGGCCCTTCTTGGTGCTTTTGGTTACTTTTAATTAGTTTTGGTTGGTCGTTCAATCAACCACCGGTGGAGTTCAGTTAGTTTTATATATTAGTCATTTAAACCGATTCGTTCCGGTTATATGCAATTTTAATGTTTTTGGTTAATTTTGGTTAGTCGTCAAAATTGGGTTAATTTGGGTTAGTTTTAACTTACTTTAATATTTTTAATCTGTTCTGATATCTTTTAGCCCGTTGGGTGCATTTATTCACTTTTGGTTAGTTTTGATTAGTCATTTAATCAAATTTCGATTACTTTCAGTTAGTTCCATTTTTTTTTAATAATTTGAACTAGTACCGACATGTTATTATAACCAATTTAAATGAGAGTTTAAAGGTTTTTGGTTAACTTTAGTTAGTCGCCAAAATACGTTTTATTCCTTTTTTGGTCAATCAATAATAATTTATTTATCACATTTAACAATAGTATTATGTCCTACTTCATAGTTCATTCTGTATCACTTATATTTACAGTTCGTGCTTTTGGCCCTGGCTCTTGCCTGGAGCATCTCAAAGCCGCACAGCCTGCAAATAATAATCCCTTCGTACGGAAGGGGGGTCGGTGGAAGCGACCCTCAAACTATGGTTCGTAACCAGCCTGTTTTACTAACAATACTTGGGATTCAATCCCTTCAATGGCGTTTTAGTGTCTCTCGATTATGCATCGTGTGTTACTGAACACTGGGATTTCTGTGGGCGAGATTTGTGGGTAGAAAACGTGGAGAAAAATACGCAAAAACTCCACTTCACGGTTCTTTGGTTTATCTAGACGTATATATAACACAAATACACTTAAAAACATGTAGTGGACGGTACATGGTATCATGTAATCTCCTTGTATGGGAGGAGTAGCAATGGAATCAAGGTAGGGCAAGGCATCGCAAGCCATAATTCCACGCAGGGAGTGAAGGAGCCCAGGTCTCTGTCGCGTCCTTCGAATGACTATGAACCTGAGTTGACTAACGCATCTCGTCTTATGCATCTATATTTATGTGTGCTATATATTCATATTTTTACCAGGATTACATAATATATACAGTATTTACAGAGTAAAGCTTTACAAATTCATGTTGCCAGGGATAAGCCTGCCTTAGACAGACATCAATGGTTAAACGTAAACGGTAACGACAAATTGATTCGCTTGCAACGAAGGAAGTTTTTGCAGGATACAGCTTTTGCATTTAGGTGTTATTTATATCTCAAGGGGGTCTACGTTCCAGATAAAATAAGGTTGTTTTACCGTGAATTGGGCAGTGAGATACATGGTGATCAGGGTCGTATCGGGAGTCAGCCATATGCGCTGTCTCCGGTGAGCCACGAATTCCGGTATCATAAAACCTGCACGCTAGACGGTCCATGAATTCGCGCACGTATTCTATGCCCGTTCAGTTATGCAGGTCTCGAATTCTGGTCCGTAAGTTTTAGTTACTTTTAGTTAGTCATTCCAATTTATTTAAGAACCGATTCCGGTACGTTATTATAACCAAGTTAAATGTATTTGTTTCATTTTAGCTAGTCGCCAATATTCGGTTATTTTGGGTTAGTTTCAACTTAATTTAATATTTTTAATGTTTGATACGTTTTAGCTCTTTTTGGTGCTTTTGGTTAGCTTTGGGTTAGTCGTTCAATCAACATTCGAGAAATATCAGTTGGTTTTAATATATTTCAGCCATTTGATCCTGTGCCGGTACGCTATAAGCAATTTTAACGTTTTTGGTTACTTCTGGTTAATAGGCAAATTCGGTTAATTTGGGTTAGTTTTAATTTACTTTAACATTTTTAATGTGTTCTGATAGGTTTTAGCCCGTTTGGCTTCTTTTAGTTAGTTTGGGTTATAGTCATTCAATCAACTTTCGGTTACTTTGAGTTAGTTCCAACTTATTTTAATCATTTGAACCGGTTCCGATACCTTAATTATGACCAATTTTAATGTTTTTGGTTAGTGTTGGTTAGTCGCCAAAATTCAGTTTATTTAGGTTAATTTTAACTTATTTCCATATTTTTAATCTGTTCCTATACGTTTTAGCCCGTTTTGGTGTTTTTCGTTACTTTTGGTTAGCCATTCAAAAAACTTTTGGTTACGTTCAGTTAGTTCCAATTTATTTCAGTCATTTAAACCGGTTTCCATACGTTCCATACGTCAATTCTGTGGCTGCGCGTGCCAGAGTTTTGGTGTTCGAAATTGTCGCTACCTTTTTTCATACCTACCAGTTTTGATACCCAATCAGTCTGAATAAAAAAATTGGAGTTATGTTGATGGAACTTTATTGACTTTTAATCTTTTATAATTAAATATCCCTCTAAAATATTAATAAATACTTTTCAATACATTTAAATAGCATTCCTAGTCAAGACAATCAAATTTATATTATGTGCTAAAAAAAATTCGTTTCCAAATTTGAAAATTGTCGTTTTCAATTCCCGATATTTCAATATCAAGATTTAATTTAAGAATCGAACTCTATAAACTACCCACAAATTCCCATATTTAGTTTTTACGTAATCGATTGAATTTTGGTGAAAGAAAAAGTATTAGGAAAAATAAAAATGCTGCGCCTATGTTTGTTTACCCACTAGCCACTTTCTGTACCACAGTTTCATTGATAAATACGCACGTCACAGTCTGTGGTTTACGATGCAGATTTCTAGAAAATTATGAATGACAGACTTTGTCTTTTTAAGTAAGTAGTCTTAGATTGAGCCCCTAATTAGTGCCTGACCCAACCGATTTATCGGGATATTCGTACTGCACGAAGTAAGATTTTTTCTGGAATTTATTTTTCTTACTGCCTGCCGGCACGTGGTCGACATGACGCTAAAGGTTATTTTTCATTATTTCATTCTATTTCTTATAAAACAGAGGCAGTTGATCCTCCAGGCAACTCTCCAACTCGAGAGAGGTCAATATTGCTAAAGTTTTTTTGTCTGATTTAATGATTTAATTGCTTTCATCTGTGTTAATTTTTTTTTTACATCGACCACCAGTTGCATTTCATTCCATAGGATATTTTAACTTTTTTCCTTTATCATATCTGAACTTTTTTCTTAATGTAAGTTTAGTCTTGATCATATGGGGAAGTTTTTATTATTTGGGGGTGTTTCATACCTATTTTTTTTTGTATACAAGTTATTTGCGCCTTTTGTATTTCTTTTATTTGCTGATCGTTACTGAAAATCTATTGATAATTTTTGTGGTGAAAAATATATACGCAAGGAGGCTATAATTTCTTCATTGAAATATGGGGCTTAGTCTAATTAGTATTGGATTATTACAGGGTTTTACTACAGGGGCCAGAAGTCATTACTGGGTTTCACTACCGACCTCCACGTTAGGCGCCAAATTTGCAACACGATTTTCTTATTAATATTGAAAAGGGAAAGGATATTAATTAAAACAAACCTAATATCATGCTGCTTGTAATTTTGGCCTCTAATAGAGTGCGGTTCTATAGCACTTCGAAATTTATGATCAGCCATGCCGAAGAGTGTGGGGCTTAGTCTAATTAGTATTGGGTTATTACACGGTTTTACTACAGGGGCCAGAAGTCATTACAAGGTTTCACTACCGGGCCCCACGTTGGGCGCCAATATTACAACACGATTCTCTTATTACGTAGAATCGTTAAGGATATTTCCGTTTTCGTAATAAAAATGACAAAAAAATCAAAAATTTATTTAGGAACAACTAAATTTTAACGTGAATACTCTAGAAAGGGGTTTTTGGGTGCGCGGAGTTCGATTTTTGCACCTAAAAAATCGTACTACTTTTCCATACCGAAATATTTCGGAAAAAGGGGATTTTTTTTAGAAATTAATTTCTTTATATATGACTTTGAGTTGCCACAATTCAATTTGAATTTATTAAAAACTGGGACAATACGCCTGAATATTAACCACGTTTGCCCGAAAATGTTTACAATATATTTAACCAAGGTGTTGGGGAAACACCCCAACACGTGTAGAAACTATCGTTTTTCACCGTATAGTTTGGTGAGAACACCCTGTATGTATGTAGAATGAATGAGCCGTAATTAAACACAAAATAGATTTATTTCACCCCGGGTACAGCCCAATTTGTACATTTAAATCAGCAAATGTCACGTTCTTTAAAACCCCTTAGTCCAACCCTAGACGGACGATCCCTTAATTCGAACCTGTACAGCAGTGCTGTCAATACAACCGATTACAATAGAGCCAACTTTCACTAGTAATGGAAAACGTTTGTAATCGTTTCCAATTTAATGTATTTTTGTCTCCGTCAGAATCAGTCTGTCAAATAAAGAAGGAAAACAGCTTCTACCCTTGTAATCTCAAATGAATTCGATATGTGTTACCGCCCACTTTTATTATGTAGTTTTGCCGCTAGGCGACTAGCTGAAGGAAAGAAATTAATCAAGTCAGTGCGTAGCAAACACTCATTCGCGTAGGATCTGTCTAGTCACAGCTCTCCTAGTTTCCGCGCCAAAAACATCTAGCCCTGTCCTAGCTCTGTTTGAGGCAATTAATTAGTTTGAAAGTGTCTTATATCCACTAAAATGTACTAGATCAGTCCAGCTGCTCTCTAGCCTTACAGTTCAGTTAAGACGTTCGCTTAAATAGCAGTAAAACGTGCTGTTCTCCGGCCAAAGGTCAAGTTCCTTTTTGGGCCAATTTCTCTTGTATGCACGAATATTAGAAAATATTTCGTGCACCTCAGTTATCTTTGTCCAAGTTTTGGACAAAGACCTCCTTTGTGCTTTTTAAAAGCAATTCATCGAAGTTAGAAACGATAGCATCCCCGTTCCCGTTGGAACATATAATGGCGGAAGGCAGACTGACATTCCTGGTCAAATTCCTGTAAAGCAAGGCAGGTAAAGCAGTCCAAGTGAAAAGTAAGGTATGCTGTGTGAACGTTAAGTTGGAGAACGAAGTATACAAATAACAAAGATAAAAACAAATTTAAATCAAACAATCAAGACTCTTTCTTCAGTAGACATTTTTAAATTTAAGAAACCTTTTGTAATTTTAGTTTTATACTGGAACGAATGATGAGTGATTGAAAGTTTTAGTCTAAGAATTATATATATATTTTTTCTATTTAACACTGTTGATTTATCTCCATTATAGTTAAATGCAATTTACACCTGCATTATTAAATTATATCAATACCGAATACACGTTTCAATTTCTCTCACCACCCTATGTTATACTGTCTATTAAAAGTGGTTAATTAAAATACCACACCCTTCTTTATGGTTTTAAGCAATAATAAAAGAATTTGTTTATCCCGACCACAAGGTAAATAAGTTTTCTGCATACACGGTCTCAACTACTACAAAACTCAGAGTAAATTCCTTCGTATTATTTTTATAGGGGAATAACAATAAGCCAGAACCGGGAATAATGCCGAAATCGAACATGGCAACAATAGCATCACCGATCCAGAGTTATATCCGGTCGACTGGACATGTTGGAATGGCCGCGATGTAAAACTGCAAAATTTACATGCATAAAGCGCTTTGACGTGCTTTCGAGTTAAGCGGTGGTGTTCCGTATTTTTAGAGATTTTAAATAATCGCCTGTCGGACTGCGGTCGCCGATAACGTCGACACATATTTGGATTGGTCGGGGCCGTGTTTGTTTGACGCCTGTGTGTGTGTGTGTTATCGTTCGGTATTTACATTCATAGCTTGTCAACGGGACACTCTGTAATTGAAATATTAATCGTACAAATGAATCCTTCAACCAACAAATACCTGAAAGCCATGTATAGCATGAGATATTTGGCAACCATTATTACATTGTTGCAAAAAATATATATTTTTAATCCTAATCATAAAACCTAACGTTACATATCATCGAACACCTTCATTCAAAATGATGAGAAACATTGCACATTATTACATTTAAGGGACTTTAATAAATATGATTATTTTCCTTAGTTCAGCAACCCAGCAAGTAATTATAGAGAATCCGAATAAAGATGTTTTAATGCATAGTTACAGTGTTCAAAATAATAGACCTAAAGATTTGTCTCACGGCCTTTTGTATTCTAGTAGATGTTACATTTATATGACTCAGGTCTAAGCGGGACGAACGTAAATTTTCGAAGGTCTCGGTCTTATGTGTTCCATCCTAATATAATGAACCAGATGAATAAGTTGCAGAAGCATTTAGCAAAGGTTTGCGGTTTTTAAAAGACTTTTAAAGGAACAACACTGATGATGGTAAAGCAAGTTATAGAGGGTTGTCGCATATAATTGTTTTAACTTACAGTTACAGCGTTTAAAATCGTAGAACTAAAGATCTGCCTTAGCCAAATTGCAAATAAACGAGTTTTAAATAAAACTCATGAATAACGCCGTATTCGGAAAAAATATGGATAATATATTTATTTATTTGTCGACGTAAAAAAACTTTACAATTTTATGATATAAAAATCACAATAATTAATTTACAGCTAACAATTTCTAACTATGTAAATTAACAATAATAGTAAATTTTACACATTTTTTTTTATGGCAGTTGCACACACTAAAGGGAGACCCTATGGCGCTCGACGAGCGGTGTGTGTGCGAAGATGTTGATTGACACGGTTCTTGAATGTTTGTAGGTCGTAATTAGTGGGAAACAGATGTCCTGGAAGTGAGTTCCACAGTGATGCAGTGCGCCAGACAAAGGAGTTCTGGTAAAGCGATGTTCTAGGTGTTTCTAGTTGTACGACGAACTGGTGCGCTCCTGCCGTCTGTCGGGACTGTCTGACACGAGTTGCCAGGGGCGGGATTATGCGGGCCAAATCTTGGGAACATCTGCCGTGAAAGTATCTGTAAAACAGGGACATCTCGGCCACATGTCTGCGATGTTCCAGACTATCCAGATTCCGGGTCAACTCCGGATCGCCGACGAGACGCACAGCCCTCTTCTGAATGGAATCCAGCAGCTTTAGGGTATGCTTTGGTGCGGCACCCCAGATATGTGAGCAATATTCTAAGCACGGTCTTATTTGCGCTTTGTACAGCAAGAGCAACTGCTGCGGTGTATAGAGTTTTTTGTTGCGAAATAGCGCACCAAGCTTCTGGGAGGCTAATTTTGCGATGTTAGCAACATGGTCATGTCATGACATATTGCTGTTGACCGACACACAGCAGCCCGATTGACGAGGATGAAGGAATGGTCGATCCTGCCATAATGATGTCAGGGCCCGCTGTATTGGCCCTCGTAGTAAAAGTTGCTGCTTGGGTCTTTGCTGCATTGAACTGGACCAAATTTCGGTCGCCCCAAGTTTGAACTTTCTCCAGGTCTTGATTAATTGCTGTAATCTGCTCCTGTCTGCGGTGATGAGTCCCAGTCGCTGGTAAGGGTTTTTCTGATCTAAAGTGGGAGACAACGGTACTGTCATCTGCAAAACTGTAAACAGGATTATTCGTTTCGATCAGCAGGTCATTAATATAGATGAGGAACAGAGTTGGTGAAAGTATTGCGCCCTGAGGCACGCCCGCGTTGATGGTGAATGTGTCCGAGATGTGTCCATCGACCGCAACGTGTAGGGATCGGTTCTTAAGGAAACTGGCCAGCCAGCTGCAGAGAGAGGCGGGCAGTCCCAAGGACGGCAGTTTGTTGAGCAGTCCGTCATGCCAAACTCTGTCGAATGCCTTTGAAATATCCAACGCAATCGCTCTAGACTCTCCGTAGTTTTCAGTTGCCCTACTCCATATATGAGTGACATAGGCCAATATATCTCCTGTCGATCTCTCTTTGCGAAAGCCGTATTGATTATCGCTGATTATTCTGTTGCTCTCGAGGTACTTTAGTAGTTGCTGGTTGACTACACGTTCCATGACTTTGGAGATTATTGGAAGCAAGGCAATTGGGCGATAGTTTGAGGGCGTGGTTTTCTTGCCTTTTTTTGGAACAGGTTGCACTCGAGCGACTTTCCAAGAGGATGGGTAAATCCCTTTTCTGTAAGAAAGAGAAAAAAGCCTGGAAAAAACGGGTGTTAGTTCGTTGGCGCAGTTCTTTAGCACGATGGCAGGTATTCCGTCCGGTCCTGAAGCCTTTTGCGTATCTAGTTCTTTAAGGATTTTGCGAATATCACGGTGAGAAAACTTGACTTCTGCCATGGTAGTGTTGATGTTCGGTATAGTGGGGAGAGTCTTGCCTTGAGGTACGTCTAAGGTAGAGTGCGATGAAAACATTTTGGCGAGCATGTTTGCCTTTTCCTTGGCTGTAGTCGCCGTGATGCCACGTTCGTCCGTCAAAGGTGGGAGAGATGTTTTTGTAAAGTTGTTACTTACTGCCTTTGCTACCGACCAGAAATTCCTGGAACCACTGGGGCATTGCAAAAGTTTATTCCTGATCCTTTGGTTGTGTTTGTCCTTAGTTTCGTCGATCACACGCTTGCACTCGTTTCTCGATTCGATAAAATAATTGCGATTTTCAGCGGTCTGATTTTGCTGCCAGTACTTATAGGCTTGTTGTTTCCTTCCTACAGCTCTTTCGCATCTTTTGTCGAACCAGGGCTTTCCTTTTGATGGTAACTTGATGGAATTTGGGATGTATGCTTCCATTCCTGAGGAGATTACTTGCATGACCTCTTCGCAGCAGTCTGAAGGGTCGTCAGTGGCAAAGCAGACGTCGAGCCAAGGAAAATCTAGGTAGAACTGCCTCAGATCGTCCCAGTTTGCAGAATTGTAATGCCAGATTTTGCGAGGCAATGGTGGATCCTTCTGTATGGGTGGCAATTCACAAACCGTTGTAATAAGTTTGTGGTCGGAGGTACCTAATGGCGGACCAACTGTAACCTTGTACTGGTCAGGATTGGTGGTCAGAAAAAGATCCAGGAGGGCGGCGAATTCGCCCCTCTCTGAGATTCGAGTTGGTTCGTCTACAAGTTGAGTAAGCCCGCAGCTGATGGCAAATGCTTCAGCTTCTCTACCTTCGTTGTCGGTCTTGTTGTGATGTTTGAGCCAGTTGGTATTGTGGGCATTGAAGTCTCCCAGAACGATTATTTCTGAACTGGGGTGATCGACCTGTATTGAGTCAAAAGTGGTAGCTAGTGTTGAAAAAAAGCTTTGGTAGGCTCTATCGCTCGGAGGGCGATAGAGACAACATATAAACTTGGTTAATCCCTTGGCGGTGAACTTGAGCCACATGACGTCAAGGTTGTTCGGTTCGAGTGTTTCCTCGCGTTGACATGAAAGGTCGCTTCGGACAAAAAGGCATATTCCGAACTTATATCTAAATCTGGTATGAAAGTCGTAACCAGGATAGAGGTAGTTCACTGTTGTTGTTGTAGAACATACTTGTGTTTCTGTGAGGGCTAATATGTGTGGTCTATTTGCTTGTAGATGTTGGTGTACCGAATTTATGTTTGTATTTAGGCCTCTTATGTTGCAGAAATCTATTCTAAATTGGTTCGGTATCTTTGCTGTATGTGAAATGCGGAATGAAGGGCTCCCAGGGCCACCCAGCGCCCGGAGATCCGAATGGCCGGGGAGTTTACTTCCGGAATATTTTGATCCTGGAAGCACCATCATGTCCATATATTCCTACTGTGGAACCCGGGACCACCAGCGCGAAAGCGAAACGTGATTTGGGAAAACCACTTACAACATCACATTATCGCTATACAATACAAAATGTCATCAATGGTTTTGTCACTTTCTGGATCCAAGCTGACCCTTTGTAACGCCCTCTAGCCTCCACTGCAGTCTATATCCTGCAATGTTTGATGTGCCTTAAAACCTTTTTTGAAAGTATTACACGTGAGAGCGTGCTGGAGAGACTATTATGGACGTCCACTGGTACTTAGCACATACATGCAACAAAACAAAAAATATTTTTATAAATTATCTTAAATATATTACAACTTTAATTCGAGATTTTCAAAATACAAAGAACAAATAGTATGTAGAACTCCGCAACAGTTATCTATATTATTCACAAGACGGTCCTGTCTCCTAGTATTTTACATATCAATATTGAAATATTTTATTTATACCGTTGATTGGCTAATAGGCGCCTATTAGTCAATCATCTACTGATATATGTATCGCAATGATATTTTGCTTGCTTCAAATAATTGCTATAGATTCAGCTAACATGGGATGCGTCCACCCCATGCAAGTTGATCTTGACTTATCATCATTCTTATCATAATTTTATAAATAATTTCAATTCTAATTCTAGATTTACTAAGAAAATAGTTTATAGAGCTTATTTCTTTCTAGTATCATATGTACTAGTTATTCTATAAAATTCAAAAGACGGTCCTGTCTTCATATTAATTAACCATAGTTACTTAATTATTATTGCTATATACATATTATAAAATTTTATCAAACTTATTTATGCATAAAGACGGTCTTGTCTTCTAATAGTTAACCTATATTACCAATATTGAAGTTTACCCATGATTGGTACCCCTGTCAAGTCGTCGACATTGGACACTCGGACCTTTGGTGCTTGCTGTCATTTTCGGCTTTGCGCAGACGGCTGTCGTGGTAGGTTCCTTGATCCTTGAGACGTGTGGCCAAATAGCGCGGCTTGGTTGTCTTTCTTCTCACTGCATTGCCATTAACTAAAGAATACAACAGATTATAAGTATCGTGCGTATTGTGTATGTGGTGCCCCTCTTTAGTCGACTTGTGCAACTACTGTAGCCTGCAGATTTGCACATTGATCTGGAATATGACATAGAGATTTTGACACTTGATAATTTGAATTACTATGAGCTGGCTCGATTTGACCTGAATTAGACTCTCAGGATAGTTATTTTTCAATAATCTACTAGATTACTTAACGCGTTGTCCACTGCTATTGAACTTTCTTCGGCATATTAAAATTTCTTAAACTGCAGTCGAAGAATGGAGAAACTTCTACCACTGCTTGGCTGAGTCCCCTGTAGGCTGGACTTTGCTTATATATGTCCTCAATTATTTCAACCTATGTATGCTTCTTCTTTATTCTTCATGCTTTACATAAACATTTCTTGTTGATATAACATTTCACCTGGGAACTATGCCCTTGTTGAGCTTCCATGGTACCACCAAAAATTTTGCTTAGACTTCCTTGATCGTCAGTCAGGTACTTCATATATGCTCACTTTCCGATACCTAAATTCTTTGCTGTGACTTGCTCATTTAGATAATCCGTCGTTGCAGTCTTATTTAGGCCGGAGAACACTTTACTTTATAATTCTTCCTCGTACACACAGTTATTCTCCCCTGTATATATTCTCAATACACAGTTTCAATGGCGCCTCAGTTTTTTCTGCTTTTCTCGATAACGAAAAACATGCAACTGGTCCATTTACTTCTGCTTTATATACCTTCACATCTGTTTATTTTGCATACATAGTTTATTAGTTTTCTCACTACTATTTGGCATTATAGTTTAACACTTACCACGGCTTATTCTAGTTTCATTTGTTTTCTAACTCCTTCTATGTACTATACTATATATATCGTCTATTTTTATATATACAGGTCATTAACCTCCTAAGTGTTTTATCTATGAACTTTTCTTATTAACACTCGGGTATATATTGTGCTTATATATGTTGAGTTGCATTCTGTTTCACTATATAAAATTTCCTTATTTATATTTTAACCTTCTAAGTGTCTTATATATATAATTTTCTATGAGCATTAACTGTTCCTGTCATGAATTTGATAATTAAAAGTTAAGTGTTCTGACATACCATTTACAAATTGGTGGATTAGATAGGGTTCGGATTTTGGATTATTTAGCAATTAAAAGAAAACCAAGACATATAGTTTATTTCAGCTAAAACGTGAAACCTAAATACGTCTTAAGAATAATAACAGTTTTTTATTTTTTTAAGCTACATATTTGTTATAGCTTTTTTTATTTGCTAATGAAACCGACTTTTAATCACTCATCTAACTGAATGTCAATAAATAGTCCTTTTGAGAAAGATCAACACAGATTTGCAATAGCCAAAATTTTTTTTTATATAAGTCAGCAACACAAACAGTAAACATTGAACAGGCTTGAGCATATAAAAATGAATTGATTCAAATAAGAGAAATTATTTTGTACAAATGCCCAAAACATTGATTTAAATAACCGACCTATTTAAATTAAAACACAAAGTTTTTGGAACAAATATACCTAAGATGTAAATCAACACACAAAGGTTTTAGAACATATATATGATATATTTGTTCCAAAAGCTTTGTGTTTTAATTTAATAAGGCCGGGTATCCAAACCAATATTTTGGGTATTTGTACGAAATAATTTCTCGTATTTGAATCAAAATAATTTTGTTTGTTTTAAAGTTATTTTTGTTTGATGTAAACAACGATCGAATTGTTTGTTCGCAATAAATATTTATTTCGAACTAAAAATATTAATACAAATAAATATTATTTTTTATTCAAACAAATATTTGTTTGGCCATTATCAAACAAATATTTGCTTGAATAAACTCCATTTTTATTTGGATCAAATTATTTTTTTTCAGTGTGGTTAAACATGAGTTTGAGTAAGTTAAATTTCTCTAAGGGAAAGCTCGTATTCTACCAGGAGCGCAGAAGACGAAGGGGGGTTAAAGTATCATTAAAAAGGCCGCAAAATTCCGAAAAGGTATATGTTAACTGGGTGACATATTTTAAGTACCCGTACTTTTTTGAAGTCAGGTCTCCGAACTTTATTTTTTCGTTACGTACCCATACTTTTAAGGATAAAAGATAATGTTTTTGTATATTGTGCATAGTTTTTCCGAATACGGCATTTTTTGTGAGTCTATTATTTTAAATAAGCACTAAATGTAACTTAAA
Source organism: Pissodes strobi (assembly GCA_016904865.1). NCBI lineage: Eukaryota > Metazoa > Arthropoda > Insecta > Coleoptera > Curculionidae > Pissodes > Pissodes strobi. The sequence goes on from MU183760.1 coordinate 141,739, forward strand.
ACACTTATTTGGTATTCCTCGTCTTTTCTTTTTATGAGTTTAAATACTGCAAACCTCTGCTAAATACTTTTCCACTTATTTATCCATTCCAGTACATATAGGCTAAAAATATCAGGCATTTCTCAAGTTCGATAATGAATTAAATTTTCATTTATTATTGTGCTGCTTTTAAATTCTGGTCTCGATATTAAATCGCGGCCCTATAAGGTTCCTTAAAATTTATGATAAAGCATGCCGAAGAGTGTTTTCATAGATTATCCATATTTTTTCCGAATACGGCGTTATTAATGAGTTTGATTTAAAACTCGTTTCTTTGCAATTTGGCTAAGGCGGATCTTTAGTTCTATGATTTTAAACACTGTAACTGTAAGTGAAAACAATTATATGCGACAACCCTCTATAACTTGTTTTACCGACATGGGTGTTTCTCCAAGACCGCAAACCTTTGCTTAATACTTGTCCAATTTATTCATCTATTTCAGTATATTAGGATAGAACACATAAGACCGAAAATTTACGTACGTCCCGCTTACACCTGAGCTATATAAATGTAACATCTACTAGAATACAAAAGGCCGTGAGACAATCTTTAGGTCTATCATTTTGAACACTGTAACTGTGCATTAAAACATCTTTATTCAGTTTCTCGCTATAACTTGCTGTGTTGCTGAACTAAGGAAAATTATCATATTTATTAAAGTCCCTGAAATGTAAGAACATTTTTACTTTTACTTTTAGTTTGCAATGTTTTTCATGAAGTGTGTTTAGCGGTCTTGAATGATGGTGTTCGATAATATGTAACGTTATGTGTTGTAATTAGGATTAATTATAAGATCAATCGACTTACCTGTAAGGAAGATCGATCGGAATTATCCGAGCATCTTCGCCGTCCCTCATTACACTTTGTAGTATACAACTTTTTCCCAATCGGTACAATTTTTAAAGAAGTTATCTAAAAACATGGTGATTCAGCCGACCCTGGCTAGCCGCTCGAGCTTATCGCCTTGATGCCTCATTACAATTTTGGTTCGTGAGATTTTTGATTACATTGCATTTGGGGTGAAAGGGAGAAGGTAAAGACTGGGTGGGTTTGTAATGAGGGACGGCGAAGATGCTCGGATAATTCCGATCGATCTTCCTTACAGGTAAGTCGATTGATCTT
>MU183760.1:147208-171332 GCA_016904865.1 Pissodes strobi
TTTTTGAAAATTATTTATTAATGCAGTAATACCAATAATTACAGTATACATAGTCCTTAATCCTCTAGACAGTGTTTTTAACACTGGTATTGAGGATAATTGCATTTTAGTAATAATAACAGTACGATTTCCTATAAACTCTCTAGTATTGTGGCTATGAATATCCTTTGAAATTATTATGATAATATTTGATTTTTGAGTTTTATTTATTATCCTATAGATAAGTGGATCATGATTAAATATAACTTTTAGCTTTTGTTTTGCAATATTTGCATCAAATTGAATTGTAGTTTATAGTCCCACATGTGGCCCATACGGGGATCAATTATCGAAAACGTGATAATAATACGAAGGCATTATAACCATTTGTTCCATTTTTATATTCCTTTATATGGTAAAATCGTTTTATTCTATGTAAAACATTAATAAATGTGCAGGACGACCGGTATATTTCCTTAGTCAGCCTTTTGATTTTGTTATGTAACCACTTTTTGTGATTGAATAGTATTGCTTTGGTAGGATGTACGATTACGATTAGACGAGATTACTAGAGAACGATTCGAATAGCTCGTATCGTTAACTTTTGCTTATTATTTATATTCATTTCGATATAATATATTTCAATTCCGAATATATTGTTTGATTCTGTGTATAATTGTGCACAGACGACAAATGTAACAATGTTTTGTCATGCCCTCGTATATAAATAATGGTTTGTTAGTAATTTTTGACTGTAACCCGTTCGTTATTCTAATATAGTTAGTTTTAGAAGTTTGAGAGTATTTTCCATTTTAATTTTATTAAGTAAAAAATTAAGGGTTACAAGTGTCATATTTATTCATAATACTAAGGTAGCTTAGTATTATACACATCATGATTTTATACGAGAGATAGTTTCTGTTTTTATATATATAAGATAACCAGGTATTTACGTATATTTGAAATTTTGGCATATAATCTTATGTGAACTCACCCCCTGATTCACTTCTTCCGATGAATATTGCTCCCTTTTTTCGCCTCCTTTGCGAGCAAGACATATCACTACACATACACTGTACTTGAAATACGATTTCTAGGGCATTTTCCTTCTTAAAACCAAAAGAAAGAACCGATTTACGGATTCTTGCTTGTCACCGATCGGTACAAAATTGTAATGAGGCATCAAGGCGATAAGCTCGAGCGGCTAGCCAGGGTCGGCTGAATCACCATGTTTTTAGATAACTTCTTTAAAAATTGTACCGATTGGGAAAAAGTTGTATACTACAAAGTGTAATGAGGGACGGCGAAGATGCGAAGGATAAATATATATATTTTTAGTATATTGTCACGATTTGTATTTTTTATCGGTGACGACACGCCTTACTTAGCGTGTAGGAGAGTAACTCAGATTTAGGAACGCACTACGTCAAGTTGAGAAGAGATAATAAAGGAGACACATCGATAAAAACAATAACAAGTTTATTTACAAACAAACTTAACAACGGTTAGACTGTATACTAATAAAGGCGTGTTTAAGATTATAGATGAATGAAGAGTTTACACTATACCCAATTAATATGAAATGCATGTCTTCTCGAGGGAGGCTTACTTTAAAGTTTGTCTAGCAAGCGACGCCACTATTTTATTAATAAAGTTTATGTGAGCGGGTTGTCTTTTATTTAGGTATTTGTTCTGATATTTATAAGGTAAGACTTTTTAGGTTATCACAAATTGCTAAGGCACTTTCACTACTTTTTGAAACTCTCCAAAAACTACCCCTTTACTAGAAGTTCTGATACTTCATGAATTCGACTCTCTCTATACTTTTAGTATCCCCCGAATGCCGTATACCTGTGCATACGTTCACCCAGGTTAGGTAAGGACCTGACAAACTTATACCTGTGCATAAGTGTTCTCAGTTATGGGGGTTGTGGGATAGAACTAGAAGTGGACGTACCTGTGTACTGCCCAGCGACTAAATTGAGCGGTTTGAGAGACCCGAAAGTCTGATTAACTCGGCGTTTGCCTGCGTATTTATATGTTACAAAATGCTGATGGGTGCATCATTAAGGATTAAAGTCGCTCCCGTCGACCGCTCAAATTGTTTATAATTAACAGTGAATGTTTATATAACATTTTCCAAGTTCAAGTTCAAACTTGCGACAGGGTGATATTTATTTAATGATTTTAATTAGTTCACACATTCCCCCTCCCTGATAACGTTGGTCCCCAACGTTTTAACCTGACTTATTTGCTTTAAAAGAGAGAGACCCAACCTCAATTCGAGAAAACATACTGTATTGCACCTAAACTTATTATAATTTAATGTATATTTCGTCAGTGGACTTGTTCTGGCTTAGATCCACCCATTTCCATTTCATGTAGTAAGTTCTTGTATGGTTTGCCTCGCTCTGTGTGCTAGTTATAGGTACATGTAACAAAAGAATAATAGTTTTACAAGTTGTACTAACAATGTTATAATCTTATCCTGTTTTCTTATTTGTGACGGTTTTTGTTGTCTTATTAACAAAATCATAATTTCATAAACCCGGCTGTTTACTAGAGATGTATTATTTCAAAATTGATTTGCTTTTATGGCCAATAACGTTTTACGTCTTAATATTCATTGTGCTAATAAAGCAATTACGTGACAAACGTCTTTATAGCTATTAGTTTTTTTTTTTGGGGAAAAGGTCTGTTAGTGCGGTATATCTATAAAGATAATGAATTTTTTCCCTTGGCATTAAAAAGCAACTCATTGCGGCCCTGTATTACTATAAATAACCTATACTAACAATATTACGGTATGTTAAGCTTATTAGAAAATAAAATTTAAAAAGCTATTTAAAAAGCCGGTTCTGTTTATATTCTATTTAACCATTGTTCTATACTTCTTAATTTTAAATCCATTATTTACAAATTTATCAAAACTATAGTATATGGACTTTCCCGTCTATGTATAAAATATTTGCTAACAGCATTATAACAGTTTATTGACTCAGTTATATTTCTTGACCTATCCAAAACTGATATTGGTATATCAAATGACACAATTTATTTTACTTGCTGACTTAATTCAACATGCCAGTTTTAGAAATTATGCAACATATCATATTTATGACTTTATGAATCTTATTATTTTCTCAAGTTATTGACTTGCAGTGCGATCTTGCGTCACTTTTTAATAATGATATTCAAATTACATTTACAGTAAACATTATGTAAATTAGCTTTAATAAACGAAAATTATACGTTACGCTTTTTAGTGACTGAATAAGTCGTTGTTTGTAGATTCCTTTGCTGTCGGCTGTCGGACGTTCCATTTAAGTAGTTTCCTTTTGTGTTGCGGACTGCTTGTTTACGCAAAGCCTAGTAGATGGCGCTCGTAGTGGGTTCTTTCAGTTCTTTGTTCCTTGAAAGGCATGGTAAAATGGCGTCGACTTGATTTGCTTCTTCGTGTGGTGTGTTGACATTGGATGGACTAAAGAATACAATCAAATATAAGTCTCGTGAATATGATTTTTGGCAATATTAGACACTTGGCAAGATTTGATCTAAGGTTTGTTAATATTGAGTTATTTTTTAAATTATCTAATTCGTTGTCTACTGCTGCAGGTATTTCATTCATATATTATAATTTCTTATACTTTCTTATCTTCTAGGAATCCCTAGTCGAATGGCAAGTCCTGTATGGACTCGATTAGTGCTTTCCAATGGCTCCTGACTGGTCCTGGATTGTGATCCATGCGGCATGTTCTCAAGGTAAGGTTATATATAAATTATTTACAATTTCTTACTGATTTACTGTACACTTCTTGGTATCGCTTACATATACATTTTCCCACATATTTATTTTATTCTATGTTTCTTATATTTACTTTCCATATCTTAAGTTTTTCTTACTCAAGGCTTACTTTAAATGTATATAGACACGCTATGTATATCTATGCTAGCTTTATGTAAATTATGTAGGACAGAGAAACATTATATACATTTGCTTATACATTTCTCCATTATTTCACCTTATGTATGCTTTACATAAACACCTTTTGCTTATATATTTCCTCACTATGTACGCTCCTTCTTTTCTCAAAAGCATCTTCTTCTATATTTCTTCTCACTTTACATATACAACTTTTCAACTTATGTATGCTTCTTCTTCATTCTTCATGCTTTCCATAAACATTTTTTGCTTATGTAACATTTCACCTGAATACTTTGCCCTTGAGCTTCTCGGGTACCAAAATATTTGCTTGGCTTCCTTCAACGTCAGCGTAGCTACTTCAGTCCCTATATGCTCAACTTTTCCATGCCTAAATTTTTTGCTTTGACGTTATCTTTTAGACCATCCATCGTAGCATTTTTATTTAGACTGGAGAATACTTTATTTTATAACACTTCCTCGTATACATATTGATTCTTTCTGTATATACTCTCAATACACAATTTTAATGGCAACTCACATTTACTTGTGCTTTACTATATATATCTTCACATTTGCTTCACCTATTTATTTTGCATACATAGTTTACTAATTTACTCACTAATATTCTAGCTTTATTTTTCTTCATAAATACTAGGTTCTATACTATGTTTATTTTTCTATGTAGTTTATTAACTTCCTAAGTGTGTTTGTCTATATACTTGTCTTATTTACACTCTGGCTTATATTATGCTATGTTTCACTATATATTTCCTATGTTTCACTATATATCTTTCTTATTTATATTTCAACCTCCTAAGTGCCTTGTATATATCATTTTCTATGAGCATTTGGGTTTTATTTTTACACTATTTACATATTGAAACTTCGGGTCTCTCCTAGTTTTTGTTTTTTTTTCTTAGTTGCTTAAATTCTTCTTTTACTGGAGTACTTGTTCCATATAATTATAATTTTCCCCTCTTCGTCCTCTTCACTTGTTTCACCTGCTTGCTCCATGATTTCCTTTAGTTTCTCCAATACAAATCTGTTGTATTGCTCCATTTTGATGTCTGTTCCATATAATTAACTATATTTGTGTTTTCGGTACTGACTAGCACCTTCGCCAAAAATAAAGCAGCTCCCACAACGTAGTTACCTTCTTCCTTTCTTTGTTCCAGGTATCAACAAGGACCTCTAGATGGCGCTTGGTGACGCCGACTGCTCATAGATGGCAGCACTTGGCCTGACCTCGGCGCGTGATTCGAAACCAATATGTGCTTATTAAATGCATAGATTTTATGCAATAGCTAAACTGACCTAGCCTGCGTTTATTAAATGTTTAATTATTTAATGATTTACTTCATTTTGTTGTTTAATTTAATTTATTACTGCTGTTCTGACGTAGATTCATTAAGATGGCGGCACTAGGCCCAATTAACACTAAATTGCTCGGCGTCACTATTTTAGATGTGACGTAGATGAATTATGAGTGTCACTACGCTGAAATTAAATCACTTGGCAAGCGAGGGTGGCTTATTTTAAAGGTTATTTGGCATAGTGACGTCAATATTTATTTAATAAAGTTTATGTGAGCGGGTTGCCTTTTATTTAGGTATTTGTTCTGATATTTATAAGGTAAGTCTTTTTAGGTTATCACAAATTGCTAAGGTACTTTCACTACTTTTTGAAACTCCTCAAAAACTACCCCTTTACTAGAAGTTCTGATACTTCATGAATTCGACTCTCTCTATACTTTTAGTAGCCCCCGAATGCCGTATACCTGTGTATACGTTCACCCAGGTAAGGTAAGGACCTGACAACCTTATACCTGTGCATAAGTATTCTCAGTTATGGGGGTTGTGGGATAGAACAACTAGAAGTGGACGTACTACCTGTGTACTGCCCAACGACTAAATTGAGCGGTTTGAGAGACCCGAAAGTCTGATTAACTAGGCGTTTGCCTGCGTATTTATATGTTACAAAATGTTGATGGCTGCATCATTAAGGATTAAAGTCGCTCCCGTCGACCGCTCAAATTGTTTATAATTAACAGTGAATGTTTATATAACATTTTTCAAGTTCAAGTTCAAACTTGCGACAGGGTGATATTTAATTAATGATTTTAATTAGTTCACAATATATTTTTTTCAACAATGTAATAATGGTTGCCAGATATCTCATGCTATACGTGGCTTTCAGGTGTTTATTGGTTGACGGATTCACTTGTACGATTAATATTTCAATTACAGAGTGTCCTGTTGACAAGCTATGAATGTAAACACCGAACGATAACACACACACATACAGGCGTCAAACAAACACGGCCCCGACCAATCCAAATATGTGTCGACGTTATCGGCGACCGCAGTCCGACGGGCGATTATTTAAAATCTCTAAAAATACGGAACACCACCGCTTAACTCGAAAGCACGTCAAAGCGCTTTATGCATGTAAATTTTGCAGTTTTACATTGCGACCATTCCAACATGCTATCCAGTCGACCGGATATAACTCTGGACCGATGATGCTATTGTTGCCGTGTTCGATTTCGGCATTATTCCCGGTTCTGGCTTATTGTTATTCCCCTATAAAATAATACGAAGGAATATACTCTGAGTTTTGTTGCAGTTAAGATCAACGATGCAGAAAACTCATTTACTTTAGTTAAATATATTTTATAACTGTAATCATTTTCGGGCAAACGTGGTTAATATTCAGGCGTACTGTCCCAGTTTTTAATAAATTCAAATTGAATTATGTCAACTCAAAGTCATATAGAAATTAATTTCTAAAATAATTCCCCTTTTTCCGAAATATTTCGGTATAGAAAAGTCGTACGATTTTTTAGGTGTAAAAATCGAACTCCCCGCACCCAAAAACTCCTTTCTAGAGTATTCACGTTAAAGTTGAAATGTTTCTAAAAAATGTTTTTATTTTTTTTCGTTTTTATTATGGAAACGGAAATATATTTAACGATTCTACGTAACGAACAAAAAGTAGGGGAACGTGCCTTTTTTTAAAAGTATAGGCACGTACTGAAACTGACATAATATTTCCTTCTTAAAAGTATGGGTACGTAACAAAAAAAAGGTACGGGAACGTGACTTCAAAAAGTTACGGGTACTTCAAATGTGTCTCCTCAGTTAAAATTTACCTTTTCGGCCTTTTGCGCTCCTGGTAGAATATGAATTTCTTTTAATTAAAATCCTTGCCCTTTTTAACATTAACAAGAAAATCGTGTTGCATATTTGGCGCCCAACGTGGGGCCCGGTAGTGACACCTTGTAATGGCTTCTGGCCCCTTTGGTAAACCCCTGTAAAAACTCAATACTAATTAAATTAAGCCCCACACTCTTCGGCATGACATCATAAATTTTGAAGTGCTATGGGGCCGCACTTTATTATAGAGGCCAGAATTAACAAGCAACATGATATTAGATTTGTTTTAACTAAAATCCTTTCCCTTTTTAACAATAATAAGAAAATCGTGTTGCATATTTGGCGCCCAACGTGGGGCCGGTAGTGAAACCTTGTAATGGCTTCTGGCCCCTGTAATAAAACCCTGTAATAACCCAATACTAATTAGACTAAGCCCCTTACTTCAATGAACAAATTATAGCCCCCTTGCATAGGTATATATTTTTTATAAAAACAAATTACCCCAAAAATTATCAATGGATTTTCAATAACGATCAGCAAATAAAAGAAATACAAAAGGAGCAAATAAGTGGTATACAAAAGAAAATAGGTATGAACCACCCCTAAATAATAAAAACTAAAGTTACATTAAGAAAAAAGTTCAGATATGATAAAGGGAAAAAGTTAAAATATCCTATGGAATGCAATGCAACTGGTGGTTGATGTAAAAAAAATTAACACAGATAAAAGCAATTAAATCATTAAATCAGACAAAAAAAATTAGCAATATGGACCTGTCTCGAGTTGGAGCGTTGCCTGGAGGATCAACTGCCTCGGTTTTATAAGGTGAGCTCGGAAAGCCTGTAGAGATAATGGAAAAATAACCTTTAGCATCATGTCGACCATGTGCCGGCAGGCAGTAAGAAAAATAAATTCCAGAGAAAATCTTACTTCGTGCAGTACGAATATCCCGATAAATCGGTTGGGTCAAGCACTAATTAGGGGCTCAATCCCAAATCCTCTAGAACGCCAGTATTAACCATAATGCAAAAATGTTGAGTCACCTAGGACTTCACTCTTACCAGTAGGTATTTCTAGAAGAACGAGATCATCGGTTTCAGTCAATTTGCCTTTTTCCATTTCCACGAAATTAGAGAACAAACGTCAAATCAGAAATTTAAACAATAGGAAATATTTCTAAACGAAAGCATATTGTCACGACTAACAACCATCCGAACGTTTTTGTGCTACCCTATAGAACTAGCCGCCGCGCCGTGCCCCTCGCTTCTCTGTCTGTATGAATCATCGCCCGGCTCGACGCGAAGTTTCGGGATAGCTGGAATTATCTCGATGGCTTCGTCGAGATCATATAGAGTGGCCTCAGAAAATTTTACAAGACCAGGAAGAGAAAAGGCAAGCAGAGCAGGACCAGCTTCAGAAATGGATGCTGGATGTAATTGTAGGCGAGCAAGGAAAATTACAGAAAATATTGGACGGACAAAATGAGAAATTTGAAAAAGAAGTAAACAATATTCAAAAAGAAGTTGGAAATGTACAAAAAGAAGTTGGAAATGTACAAAAAGAAGTAGGAGACGTACAGAAAGAAGTGAAGAATCTACAAGCAGAATTTACCAGACTAAAACATCAAGCACCCACCGAGAGGGCATTCACCTCAGGACAAAACATCAAACCTCCAACGTACGACGGTCAAACATCCTGGACAATGTACAAAAGACAATTTGAAGCCGCTGCTGTTGCCAACGGTTGGAATAATAAAGAAATGGCTACATCACTAGTGGTAGCGCTTCGAGGATCTGCCCTGGAACTACTGCAGACCATTCCCATCAGCCAACAAGGAAAATATGACATCCTTGTAGCTGTCCTGGAGAGACGATTTGGAGACCAACACCGAAGACAACTGTATCAGGCACAAGTAAAGTCTCGGCATCAGAAGCCTGGTGAAAACCTGCAAGAATTTGAGGCAGACATTAGACGTCTCATTCAATTGGCCTACCCGGGAGCGACAGAGGAATTTCAAGAGGAACTTGCTGCCCAATATTTCGTGGATGGTATCAGAGATCCAGAAACTCAGAAAATGCTACGCCTAGCCAAATTTGATAACAGCAGTGAAGCTTTGGGTCGAGCCCTAGAAATCGAGGCGGCCTGTAACATCTCCAAGCCAAAAATCAGGGCCGTATCCATCCAGGAAGAAAAGGCGACAAACAGCTGTGAATTAAATGAGATGGGTGAAATTTTGAAGAAATTAACGGAAGTTCTTCAGGCCACGGCGAGATTCCGGGAGCCAATGGAAGATAGGCCACGTAACCGAAATATATCAAATCAGTGCTATAGATGTGGCAAAACTGGACATTTCAAAAGAGACTGCCGAGTACAACTACGGTCTAGATCTCCATCCAGAGACGCTAGGGCCCCCAAGTCAAATCAGGAAAACTTCAATTAGTCAACATTGCGGGGCGGGTGTTGGCTAAAGAAGATAAAACCCCCAGGATCGTCGCCATAAAAAGCCTAGGAAAAGCCGCCGACAGTCTAACAATTACAGGAAAGATCAACGGAAGAGCCATAACAATTACTGTTGACACTGGTGCGGCGGTATCTTTGATAAGGTCCAACATAGTAAATAGAGTAGAAGTTCTACCCATATCAAAGAATGTAGTTTTACGTACAGTTACCGGTGAGACAGCTGAAGTACTTGGGGAAATGGATATCGAACTTCAACTGGGACGAATTAAATTACACCACACAGTGTTAGTCGCCGACATCGAAGACGAATTTATTTTGGGGATGGATCTCATCGGTCAACATGAATTCTCTTTTGACAACAAGCTTAATCTTCTGAAGTTTGGCACCGAAGAGTTCATCCTTAACAAAACAGACGATGACACGCTGACTAAAGTAGTGGCAGCATGTACTGTCAGAATAAGCGGAAATACCGAGCAGATAATTTTTGGGAAATTGGAGAAGGATTTTGGAGGCTGCATTGGACTTATCCAACACCATGATTTGCCTTGCAAACACCTCGTAGGCAAAGCACTAGTCAAAACCGACGGCGAAATACCGATAAGGATAGCAAATATTTCATCCAATTCCATCAAAATCAATAAAGGAGATGTAATAGCCACTTGCGAGCCGGTGCAATGGGTGACCAGTTGCGAAACGCAGTCAGAAGTAACACCCTCAACATCACCTAAGGAAGTCCTAGAACATTTCCATAAGTCGTGGCAACATCTGTCTTCCGAAGAACTGAAGAGAGCTACACAATTTATCAAAGAGCAGAGCACAGCCTTTGAAAGGAAAAATGGCAATACTGGAAGAACGAACATCATAAAACATAAAATCGACACTGGAAGTGCTCACCCCATACGACAGCATCCTCGGAGGCTACCAGTGACGAAGCAGCAAGAGGTTACCACATTAGTCAACAAGATGCTTGACGATGGAATTATTGAGGAATCATCGAGCCCATGGTCGTCTCCTGTTGTCTTAGTCACCAAAAAAGATGGGACTACCAGATTCTGCGTGGACTATAGAAAGCTCAATGACGTCACTAAGAAAGACAGCTATCCACTTCCCAGGATTGATGACACGTTGACGACACTAGCAGGTTCTCATTGGTTCTCAACACTCGATTTAAAGAGCGGCTACTGGCAAGTAGGCATCGACGAACAAGATAAGGAAAAGACCGCATTTTCTACCGGAAGTGGTTTATATCAGTTTAAAGTTATGCCCTTCGGACTATGCAATGCCCCCGCTACTTTTGAGCGTCTTATGGAGGTTGTTCTACGAGGCCTCACTTGGAAGACATGCATGGTCTATCTTGATGATATAATGGTAATGGGAAAAACTTTCGAAGAGCACCTACAAAACCTGCATGAAGTTTTTACTAGAATCAAGAATTCTCAGCTCTTACTAAATCCAAAGAAATGTTTTCTTTTCCAACAAAAAGTTGAATTTCTCGGGCATGTCGTATCATCAGAGGGAATCCAAACGGACCAACGGAAGATTACAGCAATCAAGAACTGGCCTCGTCCTCGCGACAAACATGAACTACGGAGCTTCCTTGGACTATGTACTTATTATAGAAGATTTGTTGAAGGATTTGCAAATATAGCTGCACTCTACATAAGCTCACTGAAGAACGAGCAAATTATAACTGGGATCATAACTGGGATTCTGCGTTCAGGAAATTAAAAGCGGCTCTATGTTCTAGTCCAATATTGGGATATCCGGAACAAAAGGGTAAATTTGTATTGGACTCAGATGCAAGCAACACCGGCATCGGAGCAGTTTTATCGCAAGTACAAGCAGGGGAAGAACGAGTTATCGAATACTACAGTCGAACACTTTCGAAACCTGAACGTAACTACTGTGTAAACCACAAAGAGCTTTTGGCAATAGTACGGTCTATTGAGCATTTCCATCAATATCTATATGGGCAAGAATTTCTGATAAGAACTGATCATGCAGCACTTAAATGGCTTTTGGATATGAAACAACCTGAGGGACAGGTAGCCAGGTGGCTTGAAAAGTTACAACAATATAACTTTAAGGTTAAGCACAGAGCAGGGAGATTGCATAAAAATGCAGATGCTTTATCCAGAAGACCATGTGCGGATAATTGTAAGCATTGCCAAAGAGTAGATCAACGAGAAGGAATTACTCCGATTAGGCTAACGAAATTTGAGGTTGATCAGCAGTGGACCACCGAGCAACTTAAAAAGGATCAGCTTGAAGATAGTGAAATAGAACTATTGCTAAGAGCTAAAGAAGAACAGGAACCAAGACCAAGCTGGAGCGAGATATCAAATAAAGGACTCGCTTTTAAAACTCTGTGGGCTCAGTGGGACTCTCTGGTGGTGGAAAATGGACTTCTTAAACGAGCCTGGGAAAGCGCCGATGGCAAAGTAGTGAAGACACAGTTAGTGGTACCAAGGAGGAAGATATCGGATGTTCTGGAAGAAGTTCATAATAGAAAGTCTGGTGCTCATCTCGGAGTGAACAAAACGATTGACAAGATTCGCGACAGATTTTACTGGGTCAACTACTGCCAAGATGTGAAATCGTGGTGTCGGCAGTGCTCAACCTGTGCCGCAAGCCAAGGACCCAAAACAAGATCTAGGGGCAAAATGAAACAGTATAATGTGGGCCTACCGTTTGAATGTATCGCCATTGACGTAGCTGGCCCTTTTCCAGAAACGAATAATGGTAACAAGTACATTTTAGTGGCAATTGACTACTTCAGTAAATGGCCTGAAGTCTTTGCAGCAATCCCCAATCAAGAAGCTGTTACCATAGCAGAGGTCCTTGTGAATAACCTAATCAGCAGATTTGGTGTTCCGTTAGAGCTGCACTCAGATCAAGGACGCAACTTCGAATCCAAGGGTTTCCAGAAAGTCTGTGATTTACTCAACATCCATAAAACACGGACTACCGCCTTACATCCACAATCAGACGGCATGGTTGAAAGGTTTAACAAGACCATTGAAGAACATTTGTCAAAGGTCGTAGATGAACATCAGAAGGATTGGGACCAACACATACCACTATTTTTAATGGCCTATCGATCAGCAGTCCATGACACGACAGGACTAACACCAGCCATGGTTTTATTTGGAAGAGAACTCCGTTTACCCTGCGACCTATTATTCGGAACGCCAGACAACCAGGATATGGAAATTCAAGACTACGCGGACTCCCTTAAGGAAAAGTTACTATACATCCATGAATTAGCCAGAGAAAACACGGAGAAAGCCAGTGACCGAATGAAGACACGATATGGTCTCAAAGCTAATTCTATGGGATTTCAGGTGAACGATAAAGTCTGGTTATATAATCCGCAAAGGAAGAAAGGAAGATCTCCCAAGATAACGCCAGTATGGGAAGGACCCTATACAGTCATCAAAAGAATTAATGACGTTGTGTATAGAATTCAGCGTAGTCCCAGAAGCAAACTGAAAGTTGTTCACCTCGACAGACTGAAAGCATACCACGGACATGCAGTATCTGATCGGGACGATCAGGTTTAAGAGGGAGGCAATGTCACGACTAACAACCATCCGAACGTTTTTGTGCTACCCTATAGAACTAGCCGCCCCGCCGTGCCCCTCGCTTCTCTGTCTGTATGAATCATCGCCCGGCTCGCCGCGAAGTTTCGGGATAGCTGGAATTATCTCGATGGCTTCGTCGAGATCATATAGAGTGGCCTCGGAATACTTCCCGAATATTCGTGATAGATTTGAGATTATATATAAGCAGACCTAAGTCGGGTAGTTAGTTCAGTTAATCATTGAATGTTGAATAGATATTAGTGGTAAAGTTATAAGACTAGTTTAGTGAGTTAAATTGTATACAGTGGTAGTGAATAAAGAGAGCATTAGTTGAAAATAGCAAAGTTGTAATTCTGTTAAGAACCCACGGGAAAAACGTAACAATATATCTGTAAAAATCCCAATCGACAGCAACAATTAAGTGAAAAGAGCCCATTACTAATATTCAAGGCTGCCAATCGAATATCGCAAAAGTTATATCATGCTACGTGAAAATATACATATAAAGTAGAAATCTCAAATATCAATGTCCACAACTGTGGGTAAGAAGGTGGAACTACAAAATAACCTCAAAATCCACTAAAATATAATAAACGAAAACAAACATTGACGATTGAAATAAGGGAACACCACGGGGAAGTATGTGATGGATAGGCCCTAAATCCCTAGAGCACTATGAGAAGAACAAACAATAAGCCATCCATGGAGAAATCAACAAGTCCTAGAAGAAAATAAGCAACAGGTACTAGTTTTTACTATTGAAGACAATTATTCTCGAATTAATAGGTAAATGATAAAGCAGCAGCAGTATCTCAAAGCAAATCAGTGACCCCAACAAGTTAAAGCCATATCAGCCTGAGATTAGAAGTGAAATATTCAAACCGAAAGTAGTATATGAATTTAACCGATCTAACGAGGATCAAAGGTAGGTTATTAACTCAGTTCCTAAATACAGAACTGCAAGAAAACATAATTATTGTAATATAACTAAGCAAAGTTAAAATTATTTTAGGTGTTAGATAAACCTAAGCGAGCCAACAAATTATCCACTAAAATAAAGACAGTCACAAAGTGCTGGAGGAACACATACGAAAAAGGATGATCACAACAGTGTTATAAAAGCTAATACATATTAGGTATTATTAATCGTATGTATAACTAATTAATATGAATGAATGCTGCAACTGGAAGTCCACTAAACTTATTGACAACAAATCAAATAAATGAATTTACAATTAATTAACCGAGAGGTTAATACTCAATAATTCTTACCACTTAAATTAATCTTTTGTAAAAAATATGTTGGCAAAGCAAGTTGTACAGTGTTTAACAACATAAAATTAAAGATCTGCGTCAGACAAATTGCAAAAACGAGTTTGAAAAGAACTTATTAAAACTCATGAATAACGCCGTATTCGGAAAAACTATGGATAATAGGTATATGACACACTATTGGGCAAGGCCAAATATATTATTGGTGCAGCATATTACAATAATACCGGATAACATTTTTTTGAACTTGCAGATACTAAATTATACGTTTCCTTAAATTAACAAGATGTCAATATTTCTTCAGCGGATCCTTATACCCATCCATATCTGATGCTCCTCTCAACCATTGCAATCTGCTTGAACTTTATCACAAACGATGTTTTTTTCATTCATAGAAACTGTTTTTAGGCAAGCTTTGCCGAACACTTTGCGGATGCCCGTCAAGCACAACCTCCTCCACAACCGAAGGCGTAGAACGAATCATCTATCCCTACTGGCATCGTCCCACCCTTCGTCGTCGCACAATTCCAGAACTTTCTTTACTTATCAATTATAAAGCCGGATCGGTAACCTTTAACTAATGTCCGCAAACGAGAGGGCTGTTGCCGAGGTAATGATGATAAACGGCCCAGTTACGCCGCAAGGTCTCGCCAAGTTTATTCCTCATAGATATCGTTTTCCACGATTCCATTGCGACACCAAAAGGGAACGAATTTAATTAGCCCATCGATACATCCGGACTGGACACGTTCTCCTTTGTTTTCTCGAGCTTACGTGAGCCGGTGTCTTTTGTTATCCCCGGTTGCAATAATACCGGAGTAAAAAATGATCCTCATATAACAAAATGTGCGAAAAGGGGACTCGGATAGATTCATTTTTATTATTTAGGACGCCAGGAAAAACTACCTGAAGCGATGATATATACGTTGCGCGGTTATCGTCGGCTCTCTGTCATTCCCAAAGCCCGTATGTTAGGACGGTTGCCGCGGGAAGATTTATTCTCTCGGAATGAAGTCGGGAAACTTCATCAACTGCCCGAATATTTTCTTTATTTGAAAATATGTCATCACGACATGTCTCTTCATTCATTTCCATTGATATTGATAGACAGTTCGAGGGATTCAGTTTGCTTTATACACAGTAAATAAGTGGAACAATTTTTGGGGATATCAAATTTTGAAGGAAAACGAGAGAGTCGCCCTAGAGAAGTGTTTCCGTACAGGCGGGGAGGGGAGGGGAGAGATAATTTCCCAGAATGATTCTAAACCGATTAGTCCCAAAATTGAGATGTTTAAACTCAAAATTATGTCAATGTGATGGAAAATTTATTTTTTTCGGGAAAACGGGAGGCTTCTTAACTCACGTGGGATCATTTTTCAATTGTAGTTCAAATATCGATATCATATCATTAAGTTAGAAAATCGAATTTTTAGGGAAAACGAGACACCTTCTCACTCATGTGGGTTCATGATCCGATTCTAAAGAATATTTCCTATTCTTTAAATGAATTTAAGAATGATTCTAAGCCGATGAGCCTTTAAATTGAGCCATGAAAAATTAAAAAAAAATCGATATCATGCTACTAGGTTGGAAAATAGATTTTTTCGGGAAAACGAGACGATCTCTCACTTATGTGGCATCAGTTTCCGATTCTAAGGACAATTTTCTATATTTCAGATGAATTTAAAGATGATTCTAAGCCGCTGAGCCTCAAAAATAAACTATGATACGTAATTAGTAATGTCAACATTTCAAAAAATCAAATTTTCCGGAAAAACGAGAGAAAGTCTCTCACTCACGTAAAATCATTTTCCAATAGTGGATAAAATTTTCTATATTTAAGATTATTTTAAGGACGATTCTAAGACGATGAACCTCTAAAGTGAGCCATAAAAAATATTAAAAAAATTGATATCATGTTACTACGTCAGAAAATCGAATTTTTCGGGAAAACGAGACGATCTCTCACTCATATGGCATTAGTTTCCGATTCTAAAGACAATTTTCTATATTTAAGATTAACGTAAAGATGACGCTAAGTCGCCGACCTCAAAATTGAACCAATAAATATGTAAAAAAATCCATATCATGCCATTAAGTCAGAGAATCGATTTGTTCGGGAAAACGAGACGCTCTCTCACTTATCTGGAAACACTTTCTGATTCTAAAGAAAATTTCCTATTTTTAAGATGAATCTAAGCCGACGAATCTCTCAATTGAGCAATGAAAAATGTAAAAAAATCCGATATCTTGTTACTACGTTAGAAAATCGAATTTTTCGAGAAAACTAGACGCTCTCTTACTCATGTAGCATCAGTTCCCGATTCTAAAGATAATTTTCTAAATTTACGATGAATTTACGGATGATGCTAAGCCGCCGAACCTCAAAATTGAACCAAGAAATATGTTAAAAAATCTATATCATACCATTAAGTCAGATAATCAAATTTTTCGGGAAAACGAGACACTCTCACTCGCAAGATCATATTCCGATTCTAAAGAAAATTCCCTATTTTGAAGATGAATTTAAGAATGATTCTAAGCCGACGAGCCTCTAAATTGAGCGATGAAAAATGTTAAAAAAAATCCATATCATGCTACTACGTCAGAAAATCAAATTTTTCGGGAAAACGAGACGATATCTCACTCATGTAGCATTAGTTTCCGATGCTAAAGACAATCTTCTATATTTAAGATGAATTTAAGGATGATTCTAAGCCACCGAACCTCAAAATTGAACCAAGAAATACGTAAAAAAATCGATATCACGCCATTATCGATTTTTTCGGGAAAACGAGAAAGCCAATCAATCACGTAAAATCATTTATTATTTTAAATTCTAAGCTGATGAGCCTCTAAATTGAGCCATGAAAGATGTTAAAAAATCGCTATCATGCAACTACGTCAGAATATCGATTTTTTTTCGGGAAAAAGAGATACTCTCTCACTCATGTTCCGATTCTAAAGACAATTTTCTATATTTCAAAATGAATTTAAGGGTGATTCTAAGCAGCCGAACCTCAAAATTGAACCAAGAAATATGTCAAAAATCAATATCACGCCATTAAGTTAGAACATCGAATTTTTCGGGAAAACGAGACGCTCTCTAACTCATGTGGCATCAGCATTCGATTCTAAAGACAATTTTCTATATTTAAGATGAATTTAAGTATGATTCTAAGCCGCTAAACCTCAAAATTGAATCATGAAATATGTTACAAAATCGATATCATGCCATTAAGTCAGAAAATCGAATTTTTCGGGAAAACGAAACGCTCTCTCACTCATGTAAGATAATTTTCCGATTCTTAGGAAACTTTTCTATATTTGAGATGAATTTAAGGATGATTCTAAGCCGAGGAGTCTGAAAATTGAGCTATGATAGGTATATGAAAATCAGTACTCCGTCCCCATTTCAGAAAATCAATTTTTCCGGAAAAACGAGAAGATCTCTCACTCAGACGAAATCATTTTCTGATTCTAGATAAACTTTTCTATATTTATGGTGATTCTAAGGACGATTCTAAGCCGATGAGCCTCAAAATTGAGCCAAGAAAGATGTTAAATTACATCAGAAAATCGATTTCTTCGGGAAAACGAGACACTCTCTCACTCATCTGAGATCATTTTCCGATTCTAAAGAAAATTTTCTATATTTAAGATGAAATTAAGGATGATTCAAAGCCGGTGAGTCTGAAAATTGAGCTATGATAGGTATATTAAAATCAGTAGTATGTCACCATTTCAGAAAATCATTTTTTCCGGAAAAACGAGAATATCTCTCACTCAGAAGAAATCATTTTCCGATTTTTGATAAAAAATTTCTATATTTGTGGTGATCTTAAGGACGATTCTACGCTGTTGAGCCTCAAAATTCAGCCAAGAAAGATGTTAAAATGTCGATATCATGTCATTGTATTAGAAAATAGGATTTTTCGGGAAAACGAGAATATCTCTTACTCAGACGAAATCATTTTCCGATTCTAGATTAAATTTTCTATATTTATGGTGATTTCAAGGACGATTCTAAGGCGATGAGCCTCAAAATTGAGCCAAGAAAAATGTTAAAAAATCGATATCATGGCATTATATCAGAAAATCAATTTTTTCGGGAAATCGAGACACTCTCTCACTCATGTGAGATCATTTTCCGATTCTAAAGAAAATTTTCTAAATTTAAGATGAATTTAAGGGTGATTCTAAGCCGTCAGACCTCAAAATTGAACTTTGTAAAAAAATCGTTTTCACGCCATTAAGTCAAAACATCGAATTTTTCGGAAAAACGAGACGCTCTCTCACTCATGTGGCATCAGTTCCCGATTCTAAAGACAATTTTCTATATTTCAGATAAATTTAAGGATGATTCTATGCCGCTGAATCTCAAAATTAAACTATAAATAAATAAATAAATAAATAATCCTTTATTGCCAACCAAATCTTTTTTACAAGACACAGCAACGTCAAAAAGAAAACAGATGCGGCCTAATGCTTACTAATCTAAATCTAAAATATAATGGATGTTCAATAGCAGGAACGCCCCAAGCAAAATACATCTTTGTAAAAACAAGCTTGAAAATTATTAAAAATTTTTTAGGTTTAAAATAATTAAAAGCCTAAAGCTAAAAACATATGGACTATTACAGACATATTAAAAATTGGTTTTTGAGGTAATGTGTGTAAAAGATAAAATAAACTAAATTAAATTAAAATCATATATACACTCATTATGTAAAAAGATGGTAACTTCCCTTTTAAATTTGTTTGGGCAAGCAATCTGTTGCAGGTTATTTGGTAAGGCTCTATATGCTTTTACTGCCCTATAGCCAGGACTTCTTTCAAAGTAGGCAGAGGAGTGCGCAGGGATGCTAAGGCCCATCCTGCCTCTGGTAACCACTGCCATGTCCTCGGCATAATGATCCACATTTGCCGGAAACAGGCTTGGCTCTTTTTTTACTAGAGTTACCAAAGATAGGAAGTAGAGTGAAGGTACCGTAAGGACACCAAATCCAGAAAAATATTCTTTACACGATGTTCTAGGGGATAGCCCATATATACAACGTATTATCCGTTTTTGTGCTTTAAAAATTTTTATAGCTTGGCTAGACGAGCCCCAAAATAAAATTCCATAAGTAATGATTGACTGGATACTCGCGCAGTAAAACAGTTTTAAAGTGTGTGTGTTCAATACCCTCCGGAGCCTTCTAATTACTGCACAAAGACTATTTAGCTTGGCTGACAAGGCGCTGATATGTTGCTCCCAATTTAAAGAGGAATCCAGATGCACGCCAAGAAATTTCATACTATCCAGTATGGGGATTGATTTTCCGTTCAGTCTTACATACAACGATTCACTCCTATTTTTTGTTTTTGAAAAAGACATTAGACCAGTTTTTCCTGCATTCAGGGTCAACAGATTTCCCTGACACCAATCTTGCATTTGTTCTGCTGTACGCACACAGTCCCCAGAGAGCCCCCCAAGAGACGAACTAGCCAATATGACTGACGTATCGTCAGCATACTGACAGACAAGCCCCAAAGAAAGAGCCCCACAGAGACTATTCGCGTACAGAAGAAAGAGTAACGGACCCAATATGGATCCCTGAGGAACACCCTGTGTCAAAATTACTGTATTTGAGAAGCATTGCTTCCCGTTTCTTATCACACTAACGGTTTGTCTCCTGTTGGTTAAATAAGATTTGATCAGAGACAAGCAGATTCCCCTAAGTCCGTAATCTTCCAACCTCATAATTAGAATATCATAATCAATAGTGTCAAAAGCCTTCGAGAGGTCAAAGTATAAACCAGCTACTTTCTCATTGTTGTCGACTTTTTCTGCTATAAAAGATATTGTTTTATAAATAGCTGATTGAGTAGACCTGCCAGGCCTAAATCCAAATTGTTGTTCGACAAGAATGTTATGCTGTTCTATGTTGATTATTCTATTATACATTGCTCTCTCAAAGACCTTTGACACCGAGGGCAACAGTGAAACTGGTCTATAGTTGTTAATGTCTTGTTGGTTGCCTTTTTTATGAATTGCTAAAATTTTTGCTGACTTCAATCGTTCAGGAAACACGCCTGAAACAAAACAGTCATTTATAATATGAGTTAGTGGTCCTGTTACATATAGAGAAATGCGTTTCAGAACATACACTGGAATTTCATCCAGCCCTGCCGAGAATTTATTAGGAAGAGAAAGAATTATATTATATATTTCATTTTCACACACGGGCGACATGAAAATTGTTTCATGGCAAGTGATCTTACCTTTTATGTTATGATTAATATTTTTTGAACCAAGATTGAATTTGTTAGAGAACATTTCTGCTATTTCACAGGGATCCTCAATAATGAGGTTTTCATTATTCTTATTGTTATCTGGTTACATGTTTTAAAATTATTTGTTGCTGAATTAAATATACTCCAAATTGTTTTGGTTTTGTTTTTTGAATTGATTATTCTATTTTCATTTATGCCCTTTTTATAATCAGATAAAAATTTTCTGTAGAGTTTTCTCTCAGATTTGTAAAAGTTGTATACTTCAAGACTTTTTGTTTGTTTATTCCATACATACAGGTCTTTTATGTAACTAGAATAATTTCTTATCTCAGTGTTAACCCAAGTATCAGATGAATTTCTACTTCTAGAAGAGTTTAATGGAAAGGCCCTGTCGAAATGGTAAAAAAGTATGTTAAAAAAGCATTCATACCTCTCATTCGCGCCAACCTCTCTCACAACATCACTCCAAGTCTCACTCCGCAAGTAGCCTATAAATCTGTTTATATTTTGTTCTGTAAAAAAAACGTTTTTTAATATATATTGTACCCTCACTCCTACTTGTCCCGAATTTTAGTACTTGGCCATAGTGATCAGAGATATGTGTAATATGAATTGAAGTTTCAATATCTGATTCTGGCAGATTACAGAAAATGTTGTCAATCTGAGTTTCCGAGGCAGAACCAGCCCTAGTTACACCCCTGACGCTTGACTCCAGGCCATAAGCAGAAAAAAGCTGCAACAAATCATTTGATACACCATTTAAAGCCAAAAAATCAATATTAAAGTCCCCACAAATTATCATTGACTTGTTGGGCTTATACAAATAATGTAATAGCTCATTTATTTTTGTACAAAATATTTCTAAGTCTCCTGAAGGAGATCTATATAAACAAACAGTAACATAATGTTTTTTAAATTTAAAAAACTCAGAAATGCAGTATTCAAAGTGTTTTTCAATCTGTTCTACCTTTGCTTCGACCTCAGTCAGCTCAAAACTTTCTTTTGAAAATATTGCAGTTCCTCCCCCTCGATAGCAGGATCTAGATGAAAAACTGTGCAGACTATAATTTTTCAGGTTCAGTTGCTTTATGTCATTTCCTTGAAACCAGTGCTCAGTAACACATACAATATCTGGATTTAACTCAGACAGCTGCACCTCAAATTCCAGCACTTTTCCATTTAAGCTTCTGATATTTTGATGTAGTAAAATTATACAATTATCTGCAGTTGAAGCGCCGTTTTGGGAATTGCTTGATAATAATGTGGCCTTATCCTGACTGACCAATATATCTGATTGTATCTGTAGTGTTTTTTTATTTATGTTTTGCCTAAAAAATTGCGACCCATGGCAAAATTGAAGCGTTCAAAAGCAGTGCCTTTTGGCCAAAAAGATGTTTCATAAACTATGTCTTTTAAGTCAGGCTTTACCCCAATCATAAACCTAAGTTTGGATGACTTTATCGTCTTAGGTTGGCAAAGTGTTACCTCTATATCTTCAATTTCTGTTTTTCCTCTCTTGTTGATGTATTTTTTGATGCTCTCCTCTGTAACTCCCTCTGGAATTTTGGATAAGAACAGCCAGATTTTCTTATTTTTCTGAGAAGTATTTGCACCATCAAAAGTATGTTCGTCGTCGTTTGTTCCATATTTGGGTTTCTTTTTTATCTTTGAGAATCTACTTTGTACATTGTCTTCAGTTTGTTGTTGTTTTCTCTGACGTCTTTTGGGAAACTCGAAAGGTTGCTCATAACTGTCCTCTGTCCCCTCTTCGCTCTGCTGTGTCGGCTTATTAGCATCGCCTGACTTTTTCACCTCTGTGAAGCATTTCTTGAGGTTATATTTCCATTTTTCAATTGTTTTTCCATTAAAGTAGCTTTTTCCTTCCATAACTCACAGTTCTCATGTAGAATGGCGTATTTTTCCTCCAATTCCATAATTATTCTCTTTAAATATTCTACTTCTGTACTAGAAGTTTCAACATTCACCGATCTAACCTCTGATTTGGGTTCCTCTGTTTCATGTTTACATACTGGGTTTTTAACACTCGCTGATTGCCCCAAACACGAGGGATGAAAGTTTCCACGGCACTTTACACATTTAACGTAGTTTAGAACATCTTTATTGCAATGTTTGCAAATAGTTTTATTATTTTTCGCGACGTTTGATTCGGCGTGTCGATCACCCGCCATCTTGGTTATGTATATTAAAATTTTTCGAAAAAACGCGAAGATCTCTCACTTACGTAAAATCATTTTCCAATTCTGTATCAAATTTTCTATATTTAAGATTATTTCAAGGACGATTCTAAGCCGATGAGCCTCGAAATTGAGCCATCAAAAATGTTAAAAAATCGATATCATGTCACTGCGTCAGAAAATCGAATTTTTCGGGAAAAAGAGACAGTCTCTCACTCATCTGGCATCAGTTTCCGATTCTAAAGACAATTTTCTATATTTAAGATGAATTTAATGATGATGGTAAGCCACCGAACCTCAAAATTGAACCAAGAAATGTTAAAAAATCGATATCATGCATTAACTCAGAGAATCGAATTTTTCGTGAAAACAAGACACTCTCTCACTCACGTGAGATCATTTTCCGATTTTAAAGAAAATTTTCTATGTTTAAGATGCCTTAAAAGACAATTCTATGTCGATAACCCTCAAAATTGAACTATGATAGGTATATTAAAATCAGTAATGTCACCATTTCAAAAAATCAAATTTCACGGAAAAACGAGAAGAACTCTCACTCACGTAAAATCATTTTTCAATTCTGGATAAGATTTTCTATATTTAAGATTATTTTGAGAACGATTCTCAGTCCATAAGCTTCTAAATTGAGCCATGAAAGATGTTAAAAAATCGATATCATGCCACTGCGTCAGAGAATCGAATTTTTCGGGAAAACGAGACCAGCTCTCACTCATGTGGCATCAGTTTCCGATGTTAAAGATAATTTTCTATATTTAAGACGAACTTAAGGATGATGCTAAGCCGCCGAACCTCAAAATTGAACCAAGAAATGTTAAAAAAATCGATATCAGGCCATCAAGTCAGAGAATCGAATTTTTACGTGAGGTTAAAGAATCGATATCATGTCACTAGGTCAGAAAATCAAATTTTTCGGGAAAACGAGACGAGCTCTCACTCATGTGGCACCAGTTTCCGATTCTAAAGACAATTTTCTATATTTACGATGAATTTAAGGATGATTCTAAGCCACCGAACCTTAAAATTGAACCAAGAAATGTTAAAAAATCGATATCATGCCATTAGGTCAGAGAATCAAATTTTTCATGAACACGAGACACTCTCTCACTCACGTGAGATCATTTTCCGATTTTAAAGAAAATTTTCTATGTTTAAGATGCCTTAAAAGACAATTCTATGTCGATAACCCTCAAAATTGAACTATGATAGTTATATTAAAATCAGTAATGTCACCATTTCAAAAAATCAAATTTCACG
>MU183761.1:0-32272 GCA_016904865.1 Pissodes strobi
TATTTTATTAATTATTTTAAAATATCTACTTTCATTAAAATTTTGCTGGTATGTAATGAAAATCCTTCCAATCATTAAAACGTAGATAATATAATAATGAAAATCTCTACTTTCATTAATGTTTTTAAAGTAAAATTATTACTGTAACTTCTCGAATCACAATTAAACTCTACTTTTTTTAATGCGTTAAATTATTTTCTAATTTAAATCATTAATGTAATTTTCGAACCAGAATAATAATTGGCTTTGGCTAATATAATAATGAAAATTCCTATTTCATTATCAATTTTTTAATGCAAAATTACTACTGTAATTATTATCGAATCAGAATAAAATTAATTTTTTGCTTTTAATGAAAAAATTTATATCAAATTATTTTCATTATTGTAAATTTCTAACTAGACTAACACTTTGCTTTTCGTAGATAAACGTTTACGTTAAATCATTTCTAAAGCCAAAAATGTGTATAACAGCAAAGTTTCCTAACTTCATTAAATCTAAACTAGTAGGATAATGAAAATTCTAACTTTCATTGCTTTATTAATTATTATCCCGACTTTCATTTTCCTATTGATAAGTTTTCTTTAAAATTTAACTAATATGACAGTAAAAATTTATATCTTCATTATTTTATTAACTAATTGCTAACAAAAATCTCTACTTTCATTAACAGTTAGCTAGTAACGTAATGAAAATCTCTATCATCATTATTTAAGAAAAATTAAATTTATTAATATAAATTCTCCATACAGGGCACAATCTTACATTCTTTTCAAACTCAAATCATTAATGTAATTTTTGAACCAGGCCAATATTTTATCATAATCAGTTAGGCTGAAACCAATGGTACTTAAATTTGTGTTACTGTCCTCCTATTAGATATGCTTTGATGTTGAACGAAACGTGGTACTTACCAGATGAGTGGGATCGCTGTCTTCGGGACAATGATGCGCCAGAGCCGCCAGGAACTCGAGGGCGGCCAACAAGAAAGAGCACGCGGGCGGCACGTCGTGGACGGGTCCCCGTACCGCCAAACAGCAGCGGGCCAGCTGTTCTACGATGCCCACGCAGACGCAGAAACTGAAACAATAAAATGAATTACATTATAAATAATCGCATAATTAATATATACCGGAAGCGACGCGTATAAGAAAATTATTTTCCAGATTTGGATGCTGTTAAGAGCCCCTTCCCTTGGCTCCCCGTTCATCTGGCAACAGCGCTAATGGAGTTCTTTATTGTGTGTCGTGTCGGAGTGTTATTGTAGGGCTCCCTCTGTGCAAACACCGCGGGACTCTTCGGTCTCGAGACTTGTCTTGTCGCCCGAACGAGGTCGGAATAAGGGAAGGAGATGAGGACACGGTCGTTTAGAACTTTATGAAAATTATCCAAGTTCAATGACGGGTTTCGGTCAATATTACGGACAGTAATTTTGTCACTTCTTCCATAAAAAATAAAATAAAAAAAAACAGATCGAGCGAAGCAAGCGAAGGGCATTGCAGATGCGATGTGTGTGTAACCACCCAAACTGACGCGAAGTTAAAAATATCATTTTCGGATATTTACTAAAATGTTACTTATTATGCATAATCCGGCAACGTTGCGTTAATATTTTTTAAATTTGACAGAAACCATCGAGTTTCGACGCTTAGTGCTGCCAAAAAATGATAATATTTATGGGAATTAATGACGATGTAACAGAAACAAGAAGCAAAACCAACGATTAGTTTGCGACTTTGCCGATAATGGTTGCAGTAATTAGTGTTATTTTCTTACATTTTTCTGAAATCGGAACTATTTATGAAAGTTGTACCTAATATTTCGTTGTATATTTAGGTATACAATTTATATTGTTAGGCGTATTTTTAAATAAGTGAAACCATATATTTCGGACTTAAAGACTTGTTGCTTTTGTGCTGGCCGGCCGTTCTGTTTACAGCACAGCATATAAGCTTTCGTTCTTGTTTAATTTACTTTTTTATTTCGGTTTCGGCTAGTTTTGTGGTAAATGTTACTTAGTGCAATTATGTCTCAAAAGTGTTGCATTCCTGGCTGTAATGGAAACAAAAAGCTCATGTTTCCGGTTTTCCAATGGCCGTAAGTTTACGGCGATAAAAATGACACTGTAATGCAGTTGTTTTTTAAACTTAAATTGAATATTTAAATTTTTAAATAAACACACCTAATTTCTTCTTTTTCGTAAACAAAAATTATATAACAGTAAAAACCATTTCATTAGCATTGTATATTCTTCTTTTTCTTATACAGTGCTATTTGAAACAACAAAACTTGTTAATTGACTTGTCCCAATGTGCGCAATCCAGTTTCACTCAAACTCCCTATAATTCTATAACATTTTCTTGATATGCTGGTTATCGAAACCAAAAATCGCCCTCTCTCTTAAAACACGAAGGGCGCTAAGGAAAGAAGCGACTCTCGCAGATGACGCACGGACGGACAGACGGTGATGACCGGCGAGTCCTTCGCGCGCGTGCCAGAAGCCAATAAAACAAAAACACGTCACAAATTTACGGACAGGAAGAGAGGAGCGGCGGTGCGCGCCCCGCATCGATCCGCAGCCGGCTTAACGTCAATCTGGTGTTTGTTTCGTTTTGCAAATATTGTATTTGGGTATCGTTTATTTTGCTCCCCGATAATAATGTGCGTTCGTTATCGCATCACCCCTTTGTCTGTCTATTTGTCTCTCCGAAACGTATTATAACTTCTAATTGAGTTAGCGAAAGATAATCGGCGAGATTGTTGTGCTCCTTTCGGGCTATATTTCAAGTATCTAGAATAAACTAAGATGAGCTTTGTTAACCCAATGCGCTGTTTATCATTTATGGCTACGGTTACCATATGTACTTTTTTAGTAGTTTAAACACTGTCCTACTGTTCTTCAAAGCTTTATCAAGACAACTAAATGTACTTTATTTCTAAGATACACAAAACTATGTCCTTTTTTTGTTGAAATGAAGAAAAAAATAATTATGAAAAAAAATATAGGAAACTCTTATTTGTGCATTACGTATTCGGATTTTAGCCCACTGTGTAGCAATCTGATCGTCTTCCAAGGAACCAGTAGGCGGGCGGTCGACGTCACAGCGAGAAGCTCATTTCGCTGTTTCTTTTTGTTACATTACAAGAGGCGATGCTAATGAAGAAGAGAGAACCATATATTGTCCTCGTAACTAGTAGCATCCCGTTGTTGGCGTTTGCTTGTGCAGTGAGTTGTAGGCGCAGAATGAAAGCAAAATCAAGTATTTCACTGCATATTTTGTATACAATAAAACTGGCTCAAAATTGACATGCGGTGCTTTTCCTTATAAATTCAAAATGTACTATTTTAGTTATGGCAGATCTACAAGGAGTAAGTCGCTGCGGGTTTGTGGATGTGTTAATAAGACAGTAAAAGCATTTTATTTGTCTTCACAAAATAAACACATAAATAAGACACGTCAACGAAATATGTATATCTTGACAAGGATACAACCAATACCCACTGAATAACAAGGCCTTGGTGCGAGTCCTATGACGTCATTAATGTAGGCCGTGCAATTTACAATTCACAAAATGGTTTCGAGAATTATTTTTAAAACCTTTTTTACATTATGATTGACGCATCCATCGAAATAGAGAGTTTCAATATTCAGGCTATAATTAATAACAATCGCCCAATTAATGCATGGACTAGGTATTTCACTTTCTTAAGATAAACTTTGGACAAAAAACTCGGTAGTTTAAATGCAGAAAATTTAACAATAAACTCCCCAAAATTTTCAAAATATATGTTTTTCCTGCTCCTCACACTCAATTTTGATAAAAATTCGTATTTTTTCAATTGAAGTGAAATTTAGAAATTTTATTCTTTGCTCAACAACGCACTGGGTCAGAAAATCGAAAATTCTGAAATAACTCCGAAAATGTCGAAGTTCTTGAATGTATTTTCAAAATTTCCGCAAAATTTGCCATGTGTGAGAAATTTCAGATTTTTTAAATAAAAGGAGGTAATTTTTAAATTATTAGTGAAATAATTTTTCCTACGAGTGCACTTATTCGCATGCATTTTAGAATGGAAAGTAGTTTTTCCGCACACCGTTCGTAAAAGAAAATATACCTGACACTTGCAAAAAGTGGCTTTACCACACCTTGCGTGAGGAAAAGGACTACTTTCCGCACTTGTTACGTAAATAACTGATGCTGTCGCGGTAAAATGGAGCAGTCCGAAATTTTCAAAACTGATTTTTTTCTAAATTATGGCCTGAATTCTGTAATATATCGCATATATTTGCAAAATTTCATATTTTTTCGATAAATATTAGAACGTGAATGGGTAGTGAAATTTTGGATTTTTATTATTAGTTGGATAACGCACTGGGCCAGAAACCCGAAAATTCTGAAATAATTCCAAAATTTTCGAAATTATTTTATGGATTTTGAAAAACTACCTAAAATTTGCTATGTAGGTATTTGAGAAATGTCAGATTTTTTTAACTTACAATAATTTATCATCGACTGTGTGAAAGTTTAAATGTCATGAATATCACGAACTACTAAACCATTTAAACTGCTAATTACTTATTACTTAGTCCTAAGTTTGAACTTAAACATGAAAAATAAATTACGGAATACCACATTATAAAAAGAGGAAAGAACATCTTATGGAAATACATGTTTTACAATATTGAAGAAATCGCAATGTAATTATTATGAACAAGCATCGTAATAGTCTGGCAACGTTGCAACCTCGATCGCGATTACCCTTCCAACATCTTCGCTCCAAATCGCAAAGGCCCACATGCATGACATCACGAACTGAAATTTTGTGAGCACTTTGTCCTTTTATAGAGGTGTTGTTGATACAACTCACAAATATATAACATTAAACAAAAGGTATATAAACTAACCCAAATTGAAAGCTGAACAAACTAAAAACAGTTTCAGACACAAGCCCAAACATACTCGTTTATCGCATCAATGGGAACCTTCTTTAATATTTGCTGAATATACTTTCATCATTTTTTTTTTCTATGCTCATACACACGCACAGTAACTCACCACTCACCATATGAACTTCACGCTTTGACACTGCATGTGATGGTACATTTTGCTAACGATACTGCAACAATCATTCCCTTGAACTATTAAAATTAATTCGTTATTTTCCTCGTCTTAAATGAAAGTTTCGACTTCGAAAGTCTTCGAGAAAAATGCGACTTATTATACGGAAACGAGTCAGTTCGGCAAATATAATATTGTTTATGGAGGAGAGAAAAGTAGCTCGAAATTCAAATATAATTAGAGAGCGGTCCGCGCGCTCTCCACGAAGTCGGCAAACAGAACCGGGCGCGGAATCTCTGTTTGCGCGCTTCCAGAGAAATGAAATTAAAATACCAAATGGTGTGTACCCCGGGTTATGGAAGAGCGCATTTTTTCGCGTCGCCAAAAACGTATAACGTTCCTCAAACAGAAATCCCATCTCGGGCGAATTTCTTCCGGTAGGGCAGGTTTAATTGAATCGTTTATTACTTTCGTTCTTATAAAAAATTCTAAAATTTTCTTTCGCCTATATATCGATTGCAAATTCCCGATACACTTAGGCCGCCCGCTCTCGACGAACCCTCCGAGGGCCGCAATTTCGACGATGATGTCCCCGTCAATAGAGACTCTCCAAATATTGTCGTAGGTGGATGTGACAACCGGAGGGAGCTCTCTCTGTATCGTGTATACGTATCGATTCCCTGGGGATCGTCTTTTGTGCCTTCAAAGACACATCATGACTCCGTGTCGGCTTTTGTATTGTACTTATTTCTGTTTTCCCCCTTTTGCCTATTTGTATTTTTTTGCAACCTCGATGGATTATATATATAGGAACAATATTAATTGCCCGTAGAAACTTAATGCGTGTTGCGAGATCTGCGGAGAATGGCAATAAGTGTACCATAAAGGTACCAGAAATGCGATATGCAAACCATATAGTTTTGGTTAAAAGTGCTATGGCGCTGATAATCCACGTCACTCGAGCCCCCGAAAAATTTCCTGTCCTGCCACGGTCCGTCGGGCAGCGATTCTTTCACTCTAATGCGAATTGAAACATCATCGTACAGAACGATTGTTTTCCACTCGGGCCCCATTTATTATACGTGACGTTTATCATCCCCATTGTGGAGCGGGCCTTAGCCGACTTAGTGCTTCACGGGTAAATGGGCTGTGCACTGATTCGCCGTTATTAGAAAGTAATTAGATTAGGAGATGATGACTATTGAACGTTACAAAGTGTTGTGCCTTCCATTGGATATGTTTTTCTTTTTTTTTTGATTGACATAAAGAATGCCCTAAAAAGATAATTTTCTTCAATGATCTGCAAAGGCCTTGGGCCTTTAGCGCCATTAATCAGAACGGTAATAGAGGATGTACCTAAATAACACCCAAATTTAGTACCTTCGAGACGTAGCTGCGTAGGTAGGTTAATTTAAAAAATTGCACTCTCAGAAATGTAACAAAATATGGCAACATCGATTTTTTTATATACAGCATTAATTAGTTATTAATTTTAAATGTTAAATGCAGTTTCTTAGTCAGTTGATGAGCCTAATACCATTTTTAGAGCCTACAGAAAATGATAAGCCATATTCTTTGTCGGCGTGGGGGTTATGTAGTTCAGTTAGGATCCATCTACGTCTGTCTGTCTGTGTACGAAGGGTCTTGTGACATATAGGTATCTACGATTTCGTGATTTTTTTTCTTTTCATTAGAAAGGGGGTGTCCTATAGAGTAGTTTAAGCCAAAAAAATCGGAGGATCCGCCACATTTGAGCCGAAAAAATGACCCCAAAGTTCGAGTTTTGACACAAATTTTCAGCACCCCTTCGCAAAAGCACTAGAAATATAGACAATACACACCTGAAAATCAATTCTCGGGTAAAAATATTAACCAGGAGACATTTGCGTAGAACCAGAGGCTTCCGTTTTGTCCCGGTCCTAATTTAAGGCGGCCCATAGCCCCATGAAACAAAGTAAAAATTGTAATTATAATTGTAAGCTAAGCATCCCCCTGTTTACTGTCAAATGTAACAAGTCACCATGGAAATAGATATTTTTTTAAGAAGGCACACTGTTGCCAGACGTTTGAGACTGAAAATATATAGGATCAACTTTCGCTTAGCTGAAATCAGTTATGTAAGAAATATTTGTTTATTTAGTATAGAGCAACCTCCCCAAATACAAAATCATAAAAATATTTTTGCGGAAATACATCATTTTCATTTTTTCGACTCTAGAATAACTGAAATCAGTTACACGAAAACATGTTTCTGTTTTACATTATAAATAATTTTCTAAACATAATACCTCAAAAAACTTCTTGCGGAAATAAGTCATTTTCATTTTTTGAGTTAGTTTAGGTTAGTTTCCTCGTTTAAGCCACTACGCAAGCCTAGACGACACAATTTTGGTTCGCTCCGGTTAGTTTGGTTTAGCTTTGTTTAGTTTAGGTTAGTTTGGGTTAGCTTTGGTTAGTTTGGGTTAGTTTCGTCTCGTTTAAGCCAGTACGCACTTGCGTGAAAAGCAAGTACGTAGTGGCTTAAAAGCAAAGCGCAAGCCTTTCAAGCGTATGCGAAACAATTTTGGTTAGCTTGGGTTAGCTCTGGTTAGTTTGGGTTTGCTTTGGGTTAGATTTAGTTAGTTTGGGTTAGCTTAGCTAGTTTCGTCTCGGTTAAGCCACTAAGCAATTGCGTGAAGAAAGGCTTGGATATTTTTGTGTGTTTTATGTTTTGAAAAATGTGTGAAATGTGAAACAAAAAATTCCAAGAGCCGTAAACCCAAATATTTTTATCATTAAAGTAATATTTCACTTCACGCATGACCTCCGGTCGCTCCGGGGCTCAACAAAAGTGCTAATCCAAGTCATACCCAATATCGGCTCAAATGCGCAACTTTTGGCAACACTGTGTCAGGCCTTTGGCGTCAATCACTAAAATTTCCTTATTTCCACGTTCAATTTCATTATTTTCACGGTCCACCTGGGAAAGTAGTAGAGGCACTTTGTCCGTTCTACGTCAATTAACCTCAAAATTCGAACTTTGGGGGCTTTTTTCGGCTCAAATGTGGGGGATCCTCCGATTTTTTTGGCTTAAACTACTCTCTAGGACACCCCCTTTCTAGTGAAAAAATAATAATCCGCGAAATCGTAGATACCTATATATCACAAGACCCAAAAAAACACTTCGGTAAAAACAATAACAATCTCTATTGGCCAAAGACTTGATGAGTTTCTTTCGGCGGGTATCCCCAAGAGACTACGTCCCTGTGAACTGTAGTGTAATGGTTGAGTGGGCTGAATAGGAGATAAAGTCTGTCCAACTGATGGTTCTGCGCTGTACGCTCGCGTTGTTTATAATTTGACTTGAATGTTTACATAATATTTTTCATGTTTAGGGGGGGAATTATGTATGAAATGTCCCTGCTCCTCCTCTTAGTGTGAAAGCAGAGGCAATTAGTTTTGCTGGCATTAAGGACCAGTCTATTTTTGAAAAACCAGCCTTTAGTCTTTCAGAAGAAATCAGAAGAAGATCTGAGAGCTCGGAAGCAAGCGCCAATAAGTTCGGGTCATCTGCAATGCTGGCAAAGTAGGAATTGCCGTCCAGTATTTCATTTGCAAGATTATTAACACAGATAATAAAAATTAGAGAACCCATGACACTGCCCTAGGGCACACCAGAAAGAAGCTGCTCCTCCCCAGAAAAGTATCTTTGGCTTTTTGATTCAATGACAACCGTCTGTTTTCGGTTAGAAAGCTATGACTGAATCCATTTTAAGGCTGGTACGTGGACCACTCCAACTTCTCAAGTAAAATTCCATGATCAAGGCTGTCGAATGCCTTAGACAAGTCCAGCAACATACCCAATGACAACTTTTCCTTCTCCAGACCCTGCAGAATTTTCTCTGGAAATTCATATAATGACTGACCCGTTCTTGATGAAACTATGTTGCGAGCTGCTTATTAACCCTTCTGCCGAGAGAAAGTGCATAAGCCGGGTGCACATTGGCACTTCAAACACTATGGAAAAGCTAGGTAATAGGCTTATTGGTCTATAGCTTTCTAGTTGGCCTTTGTCAGCTTTTTTGTAAATAAGTTTAACAATGGCTAATTTTAGTTCATCAGTAAAGACCCCATAATTAAAAGAGTTGTTTACTATGTGGCATAACGGCCAGACACTTCCTCTGAGCAGTGTTTTAGCACGTTTGAGGAAATTTCATCGAACCCAACACTCTTTTTGTTTTTTGACTTTGATACTATATGCAAAACTTCTGCAGGGTAGTTGGAACTAGAAATAAAGATTTATTGTGCATTGGAATGCTACATGAAAAGGGAACTTTCAGGCTCGGAGCAGCTCCGATAACACAACTATTGAACCTATTTGAAATTTCAACAGGATCTCCCGGAATGTCTATGCTTTGAAGGCTACAAGAATCTCTAATTTCATTTACAGTCTGCCAGACACACTTTGCCTTATGCGAGAAACGTAATTCTTTCCGCGAGCCTCTTTTAAAAGGTAATTTATATTCCTGCTTTTTGATTTTGTATGCATCTCTGTACCTATTCTTGGTTCTACTGAGCACAATTAGGATATCCAACTCATTCAAGAAGGAACAAAGAGTGTTTGCAAAGGACTCCCATTGCTCATTTACAAGATGGTCCGGCAACACATAGATAGTTTCCCAATCTTGAGAAGATAAGACTCTCTTAAACTCGTTTTTATTTGAAAGGTTAAAGTTTCGCATTTTTGTTGTTGTTTCATCTGTTGCCTTACCTACATATCTGCAAAAGGTCAAACTCTGTGCAGTGTCTGCCACCTCCGCCCAAAAAAGATCCAATTGCAGATTTGTAAAGATATACAGCTTTAATTGGTCCTCGCTATTCTAGTATTTTCTCAAATAGACGGAACAAAATTAAAAGATTTGCAGAGGGTTAAGAACTCCTGCATCTGAAATATTTATATTAAAATCACCTGCAATGAAACACAAACAATTATCATTCAAAAGTATACCTAAAACAATTTGTAATCTAACCAAGAATTCTCGAACAGTATGGGACTCCTTGAGAAATGGCCACTACCAAAACCTTCTTGGTGCCTAGTTTCGATTCAATGGCCGTACACTCAAATAATTTCTCCAATGACAATTTGTTAATATTATCTTGTACCTCGTACTCCACTCCATCCTTTACATAGATTGCCACGCCTTCATAACCCTGGTTACGGCGGAAGAATGAAGCTAATTGATACCCCAGGAGGTTAAAGTGAGGTAGATGCTCGCTGGTCTTCCAATGTTTACTGACACACAAAGCAAAGCAATCCTTTTCGGAGTCAATGATCTCTTGTAAAGCATTTATGGATTGCAAATTTTGATGTATTATACTGACTGTTTCTGGAAGATAATTTTGCCCCTTCTCTGCAGTACTAGCTGCTTCAGGTTTGCTGCTTCTTGTTACTTTTCTTTTTTTTTGATTGACCACCCGGGCAAAAATTTTCTGAACAGCACTGATATTTGGAGTTAATTATATTAGTGCAGATCGTTGGAACCCACTGGTCTTTTCCCTCCAGCAAACTTACTAGGCGTTGTTCTAAGTCATCATTTCCACTATACTTTGTAATAAATAACACTTTTAATGAAACACAATATATCAATGCGGGAGTACCCCATGGCACTGTGCTGGGACCCATTCTCTTCCTGATGTACATAAATAACATCGGAAATATTCTTCAGCAATGCAGCATTGTGTCATACGCCGATGACACCGCACTCCTGTTTTCTGGGGATTCCTGGGATGACAGCGGGCGGAGGTGGGTCTCAGTATAGTGCAGGGTTGGCTTGATTCTAGTCTATTGGCTCTTAATCCTAGTGCTTCTTCAGCTGATCAGCCAATAAAAACCAATTTAAAAATCCACAACAGATTTTAAATAATACTCAGTACAACTATTCCGTAGTGGTAAGGGTGAAGAAGGTAAAGTATTTGGGAATCTTCTTGGATCAGTATCTCAGGTGGGATGACCACATAGCGTTTCTCAATAAAAAAATTAGAAAAATATTTTATAACTTAGAGATATCCTTAATAAAAAAGATGCTTACTATTATCTACCTTTCCTTGGTTGAATCTAGTTTGAGATATTGTATTATTATATGGGGAAGCGCGTACAGTAACACATTTCAAAAAATAATAATATGCAAAAATTCTATATTAAAAATTATGTATAAAAAAACCTTTAGATATCCCTCAGAGAACCTGTATAAAGGTTGTAATGTATTAAAGGTCAGAAATCTATATGTACGCTGTGCAATAAACTATATAATAAAAAATAGTAAGACTCAAACTAATTTAAATTATACTACTAGATCTGCTAACCAGGGAAATCTGTCTGTGCCATATATGCAAAGTTCAATATGTCAAAGATTTATTACATACTATGGACCTGTAGTAGTAGTAGTAGTAGTAAGGTTGGGGGGTCGAAGCCCGGTAAGTAGGCCTATAAGTCCCTTTTCACCATCCCCGATCCGCCCTCCCCTACCTGGCTACTTCCAACACCCGGCCCGCACTGAAACGGCCCGTCATCTTGATAAAGGTGAGGACGTCCTCCCAGTCCAGATCCTTTAGATCTTCCCGAGCAAGTGTTGGTGCTCCCAGTATCTTCCTCCTTAGGCGACTCCACCTATCACAAATTCCTATATAGTGATATGAGGACTCCTCCCCTGTCCCGCAGTTCAAGCAGAGTGGGCTATCCCTCACGCCGATAAGGTGCAGATGTCTGTTTAGGCTTCCATGCCCAGTCAGAATACCTACCAAGTTCCTGATGTCCTCTCGGCTCTTTTTTAGCAGTCGCCTTGCTCTGGATCCGTCAGGATTTAGAATCATTTCCTTGGCTTGTCTGCATCCTTCTTTTCCTCTCCAATTGTGCTTTGTCTTGTTCCAGGCCCAGTTATTTAGTTCCTTTTACTTAAGCCCAGACCAGGTTCTGGACCGACGAGGTGGCTCATTGAGCCTTGTCTTGCCAATTCATCGACCCGTTCGTTGCCCTCGATGCCACTGTGCCCTGGAACCCATCTGAGTCTTACTTCCTTGCGCACAGCCAATCTGTCTAGGGCGTCTCTACATTCCTGAATTAGCTTACAGCTTGCCCTGGGCCTTTGGATCGCCCTGAGAGCGGCTTGACTGTCCGAGTAAATATATATACTCTCTACACCTTCTGTTACCTCCGCCTTGGTTGCTACTTTTAAAATAGCAAACACCTCCGCCTGGAAAACAGTGGCATATCTCCCCAGCGAAGTGCTTTCTCCTGATATACACCGGCTCCGGATGACTGTGTATTAGCCATCCATGAGCCGTCAGTGTACCATGCGTGTACGCCACTCGGCGTACGTACCTGGCCTGACAGCCACTCTTCCCTTGATGGAAATTCCACTTGGAAATTCCTTCTCAGTCTTAATCTGCCATCTGGAATATTGCCCTTGGTCGCAATGATGGGTAGATCCCTACTCATTTTGGCGGCAATAGTCGTATGGCCTTTCCCTGTGTAGTCCGTTCGCCATAGGTCACTGTCGATCATCCTTTTGTGAGCCACCATTGCCTCTCTCTCAATCCAGATCGGGAGGTCCGGCAGCCCCAGGATGATGTTCAGTGCTACTCCGGGAGTTGTTCTCAATGCTCCGGTAATATCCAAACAAGCCAGCCTTTGCAGTCTGGCCAGTTTCTGGGCATTAGTGGCTCTGGCCACCGCTGGCCACCAGACCACGGATCCGTAGGAAATCCTCGGTCGTATCACAGCAGTGTACAGCCACTGGAGGATGTAAGGTTTTTAAACCCCACTTCCTACCTACCGTTCTCCTTAGTTGCCACATAATCGCGGTTGTCTTATTCACCACCTGTTCAACGTGTGCCTTCCACGTCAATTTACTGTCTAAAATAACTCCCAAATATTTGACTTGTTGACTTAGGCTCAGTCTCGTCTGGTAGAGTATGGGATGTATAAAACCTGTTAGATTTCGTTTCCTTGTGAAGAGAATGAGTTCGGTCTTCCCTGGGTTTACTGAGAGACCATTCTCCTCACACCAACCTTGAACTATCCGACACGCCACCTGCATACGCTCGCAGACCGTTCTCACGAACTTGCCCGTGATCATTACTAGCCCGTCGTCAGCATATGCTTGTGCATCAAGATTTAACCTTTTCAGGAGGCTGTCCATCACCAGGCACCACAAATGTGGCGAGAGGCAGCTGCCTTGTTGGCAACCCCCTCTTACCCCGGCTTCGAAGCGAACTTCTCCCAGCGTGGCGCTGATCTTTCGGTCTTCCAGTGCCGTTTTTACCCACTTGACCAAATGAACTGGTGTTCTCTTGGCCTGGAGGGCTTGACAGATAGTTTTCGTTTTAGCCTTATCGAAAGCTCCTTCTACGTCAAAGAAGAGCGCTAGCGCCATTCCTTTGTTTTCTATTGTCTTTTCAGCCCTTCTGACTACAGAATGGAGAGCCGTTTCAGTCGACTTCCCCCTTCTGTAGGCGTGCTGATTATTATGAAGAGGAGAATCAGTTAAGATCTCTTCCATGATGAACCTATCAATCATTTTTTCCATTGTCTTCATTAAAAATGAAGTTAGACTTATAGGCCTAAAGGACATGGGATGGGAATAGTCTCTCTTTCCTGCCTTGGAGATGAAGACAACATCCGCTGCTCTCCAAGCTTGTGGAACGTACCCTAGTGCTATGCTGGCCTCGAATACTCTCTTTAAGTAAGGGAGTAACGTGTCAAGGCCCGCCTGCAGCATCATGGGCTCTCCTGCCTTATATGGACTGTTAATCCTTGTTGTTTGGCATTCTCTATGATTTGATTTTATTGAGGTTTGAGTTTCTTGAATGTCATCAAAAACTGCAATCATATATGCTTGTTTTTCGATTTTATTTCTAAGTTGGAAGATAATGGCATTTTGTTCCTCTATCTATCTATCCACATATTGTTCTTCTTGGTCATAAGCTTCAGTCTCAAATAACTTAGAACTTATTTTCAACTTTTCAATAAATATGTCTTTTTGTTGAATTTCTTCTTGCAGTTCTTTGATTCGTTGCTTTAGGCATATAGTGATAATTCCTTCCTCCTATGCTTTGGTCTTGGCTTTCTTCCCAGAAAAATTCATTCTTTTTCAACCGCATATATTTTCATGTAAGAAGCAGGGTAACAAAATACGCAAGCGAAAAGGCCTTCGGTTTCCCGACGGAGTGCATCTCAAACACGATTTGTGTAAACAGGGGGGGAGGCAGGTGGATGAGAGAGGCCCGTTTTTATCCGATAGGGCATCTTTTACTGCTGTCGGTTCCTGTTGCGGCCTAGGAATTGAATTACCGACACTGTCTCTTTTAGTCCGTATGGGCCACAAAAATCTTACCGATATCGAGTTTTCCGTCGAACGGCATTAGAAGGGGCGCTAGTGCGGAAGGAAATCCGCGATAATTTCCAATTAACGCGGAAATCCCCTTCGAACTTTTTTCGTAGACGGTCCGTGGATTAGTCGCCGCAACTTAGTTAGCGCGCGAGTTGTTCATTAGGCCTTCTTCGCGACGCCGACTTCCATCTCGGCACGATCGGCAAACACGGTTATAATTACAGGTGCCGCGTCGTTCTATCCCGAATTAACGTGCATATCTCCGTCGTAAAGGGGGGAAATATCAATAACAAGTGAAAAGAGATTTTCTTCTTAATTATTTCACTCTATATTTTTAGCAAACTTCGGCCGCTCCCTCTGCCTCCGCCTAATTCGATTGGCCTAGTCATCATAATCGCTCGTGACGTGAATTAGACGGAGGGCCTTATCGAATAAATCCGACGCATTCAATCGCGCCCTTTCGGGGTCCCCGTCCGAATATTTAAATAAGACCTCGCGTTTGTCCCTTAATCTTGGGACGAACCTAAATTTGGTACGCATACCAATTGACAACAAGGAAGTTTGTCAATGATGATATTGAACCGATATCCTGAAATTTTGGATGATAAAACGCTCTTGTCGTTTAAATCCTAAACAAATTCGGCCGTATATCCCTCTCCTCGCTGCCATAAATCGAGTCCTAATCGAGTTAGTACGAGAGACCATTCGTCGCGCCAACCAAATGCCACAATAACACTTCTGCAACTCGAGTAATCAACGCCGATTGGACATTGTTCCATTAGGAAATTGGAAAAATTCCGTTGCGGTTTTTGGATGTGGAAGCCCGATGACGGGCCATATTTCCCGATTACGTTGCGAAGCGCTCGTAAGCCGAAGACAGTTCGGTTTGAGAAAATGGCGTCAAGATATTAGTACGGAAAATATGATACCGGAGATAATCGAGGGCAAAGGACAGATGGGAAAAAATGTGCTGTGAAGAATAAGGAGAAAGCAAAATATAAGAGGTGAAACGCGAATCAGTAAACCCAAAACTGAGAAAGAAGATAATCGAAGAAGGTGCCGAATACACAGGGGGAAGTATTTTAGTCAGTAGAGGGACTGGATCCGACAGATATGTCGCTTTCGCCTGTTATTAAAATGTGCAGTTTACACATACGAAATAAATAAATAAAATAAAATACCTATCTAGGAATGAGCTGACTACGCCACTGAATTCTATGAAAGAACTGTATAAGCAACATTTTTTATCTTATCGGCAAGTTGTAGGATGTAACATAAAAGGTATCCGAAAATAAACTTTTCAATTTCACCCTGTATGGGCCAAGTTTTGGCTATCCAGTTAGGGCGTAACGAATAATGCACACGTTAGATAAACGATATATCTACAAATGGTACACAGAAAAAAATGATAACATTCACAAAAGGTAAAAGTAGTTTTTAGCGCGATTTTGAAGTGTCTCGTACTATGACTGACAGCCCGGAATTGTCACTTCAGTTCAGTCTGACATGACAGCCAGGAGCAACGGGAGTGTCTATGGGAGCTCAGGCCGGGGCTGTAAAACTTGCTTGCGTCGCCGGGCACTAGGTGACGATCGAGATACGGACAGAGGCGCCATAGGTACTCCCTCTTCAGATACCTTGCTACTGGCAAGGGAACGAGACCGAATTAGCAAATCCAATCTTCATATCAGGCTTTTGCTACTGTGTTGGCTTCTATGTTCTGCAAGGCCATCTTGAGAACCTGTTAATAATGGTTAAACAGTATTTTTGAAGGAAGGTAGATCAAGTCCATATGGATATGCTCAAAACGATTGTACTTTGATGTGGTCAGGGTTGATGTGGTTGTGTCTCTGAATCTTGGAGCGCTGGCAGGGTAGGCACTGGCAAGTTCAACTTACTGCATCTTTCCTAATGCTAGGCCAGACAAACCTCTTCCGGAATTCTCTTCTTCTGGCGCGTCCGCTTGGATGAGTAGGACTGTGGACTACATCAAAGGCTGTTCAGCGAAGTATGTATGGAGGGACAACACCATCACTGACGTCAGAGAAAATGCTAACATTATCCATAAAGAGTTGCTGAAGAT
This sequence comes from Pissodes strobi, assembly GCA_016904865.1. Taxonomy (NCBI): domain Eukaryota; kingdom Metazoa; phylum Arthropoda; class Insecta; order Coleoptera; family Curculionidae; genus Pissodes; species Pissodes strobi. The sequence continues at coordinate 16,513 of MU183761.1, forward strand.
TGAGTGAACTGTTTTTACGGTTCGATTGTAGCTCATCATCATCTTCTTGTGCAGCATGGATAGCCACAGAAGTGACATAGAGATTACACCTATCCTGGAGAGGGCATCTGCTACAGCATTGTTGCTCTTTGGGAAAAGGCATAGACATGAGGTCGGTGATCAGTCTTTACAAGGAATTGTCAGCCTTCAAGTTCATGCTTGAAAAACTTGATTACCGTAAAACTGGCTAAAAGTTCGCGATTATACGTACTCCAATTTCGTTCTGCTGCACTGAGCTTGCGAGAGAAGAAGCCCACTGGTGTCCATCTGTCATTGACCAGGTGCTCAAGAGCTGCACCAACGGCAGTGTCAGAGGCGTCAGTGAGCTGTTGTGGAGATGAAAGATGTACGAGTAGCTGAGATGATGCTGTTCTTGCATGCCTCAAATGCTTCGTCAGCAGGCGAATTCCAGTCAATCTTCCTTTTGTTTTTCGTCTTGGCTCCCTTGAGGCACTCATTCAGTGGTGATTGAAGTTGGGCAGCATAAGGGATGCAGCGTCTGTAATAATTGAGCATGCCAAGGAAGACACAGTTTCTGGCTTTGGGTAATTGGTGATGGCCTGGACCTTGTCTGGAGATAGTAAGTAGCCCTGTTGACTGATGGTGAACCCTAAGTATAAAACTTCCTCTTAACCAAATCGGCGTTGGTCAACATTCATTGTGAGTTTGTGATCTTGTAGGGCCTTGAAGATGCATCGGAGAAGTTGGATGTGTTCCTCATGAGAGCCAGAGAAAACGATAAGGTCATCAATAAAACAGGCAGCAAAGTCAATGTTGCGCAGGATGTTGTCTATGTGGCGCAGGAATGATTGAGTGACATTTCGAAGTCCAGTCAGGTGGCCAAAAAGGCCAAATGGGGTTGTCACTGCAGTTTTCGGCACATCTTCTGGAGCTACTGGAACCTGGTGATAGGCACGAACGAGGTCTATTGTGGAGAAAATCTTCCCTTCAAGGCGCCGGAAAATGTCCTCAGCATAAGGAACTGGGTAGCGATCAGGTATGTCTGTGAATTGAGCTTGCAATAGTCACCTGTTGTGCGCCAACCACCCGTCTTTTTCTGTACCATGTGGATTTGACTAGCCCACAGTAAGTTAAAATCTTGCTTGGCAATGTCAATTTTATCAGATTTAGTAGACGTGAGCGTTCATAGATAGGACTGATAGGAGGGCCTGTTGTTACAATATGATGTTGGACTGAGTTTAGGCCTTCAATCTTTGGTACAGTGTTGGGCAGACACCACAGTGGTGTCCACTGTGGAGATGCTCAAAACTGTTGTCTCACAGAGTCCTCCAGGCACTTGCAGAGTTGTGAGTGGGTCCACGAGGCGTTTGGTTTCAAGTCTAGTACAAATCCGCAGCACCAATGAGACATCTGAAGCATCTGCAATGACAAAAGACCATCCAAAGTCTCGGCGCAGACCTAAGTTGACATTGCTGGTAATTGCCATATGTGCAAATTTCTGAGCTGTTGGCAGCATGCAGAATGTCAGAATGCTTGGTTTAAGCTTCTTGTTGAAGGTAGAACGAGGAAGCAGTGATATCACACTAGGCATGAATAGTGATGGAGATATATGAGAATGAGAGTGGTGAGACACTGCCGAAATTGAGGGACTTACATAATAGCTGTCGAGTAGCTCATCAAGCGAGATCAGCTAGTTCATCGAGGAAAACATTCTTCATTAATTTAAGTATTCGCTGTAGGTAAACTGGCAAAAGAGCCCTCCATCTCACAAGAAGAACGTCATCAGTAAGCCTATTGGCAGATAGAGAGCGCATCTGTCTAAGAAGTTGCGATCGCTTCTTGTCACCTAGTTCAAGGTCAGTCAGGAATTTATGGAGCTGACGGTCAATTGTGTCAGAATAGTGTCTAATCAGTACAGATTTGAGGCGTTCATACTTCTCACCTAGCACTGAGTTGATGACTACATCTGATCGAGGCATCCAAGGAGGTGGTCATATTTGGTGTCATCTGAAACCACAGTGTTTGGTTTGTCTTCAGGAATGTCGGTATCCTTAATATAATTTTACCCCATCCTTTATGTTTTATCGAAAATAAAACCTCTAAAATAATGAAAAAAGATAATTAAAGCACATTTTGGCAACGCCACAAAGGATTATAAAATTTTGAAGAACCGCATTGAAATCACATTGCTCTGAGCGAATGCTCATTTTTTGTATTAAGGTTCTACAAATACAGCTGAATATAGATTTACCCCATACTTTATGTTTTATCGCAAATTAAAACCTCTAAAGTAAATGAAAAGGTAACTAAAGCACAATCTGGCAACAAAAAATGATGCAATTAGTTCGCCTGTTTGATTTTCTTCAAGTCTAGAATATGGCGTTGATCGGTTACAGCGTTGCCAAGATATAATTTATTTCTTTAATTTGTTGTAAAGTCATGTTAATTCATTAATTTATTTAAATGTCGAAGCAAATTTTTGTATTCAAATCCTACATGTAATTTTACCTCATCCTTAATGTTTTATCGAAATATAAAACCTTTAAAAGAATTAAAGCACAATCTGGCAAGGTCACAAAAAATTATACAATTTTTAAATACTGTATGAATCCTTGTGGCGTTGCCAGATTGTGTTTTAATTATATTAAACTTGAAAATAAAAGAAAATTTATTTAGACCAGAGAGTTGACTAACCGGTAAATCGAACAGGAAACTTTCAATAATTATTTTTCCCTGAAAACATACAAGTGCTGAGCTTGAAATAATTATAATTCCATTTTTAGCAAAAGAATCAAGCGCAAGTCTGTGTCTACCGAAAGAATGCGGCATGGGCGAGCGATGTTATTACATACCTTTCTTTATCTAAAAAATATTTCAATTACTGTGTTTGTATAAGTACTGTAATACATCTGTGCACCAAATGAAATGTAGATATATTGCTTAAATCCTTATTAAGAACATAGATAGAATAGGGAAATTCACCAAATCCAAGGGCACTAAACTTTCTTATTTTAAATAGCACTCTGTATAATATATTTTTTGTATATTCGTATTCTGCTTTAAATTTCCTTTTAAATAATGGATCGCAAGTTGTCATTTGTTTTAAAGATGGCGCTGCAGAAGTAATTTTTCAAAAAAAGTAAAATGGCTGCTATATGGCAAAAAAAAACGAAGAATCGCATAATTTTTATTGAAACGATCAAAAAAGATTATCATTATTATGACAGTTCATTACTAAAAGTATCAAAATAACAGAACGACCATTTTGATTTTTTTTTTAAATGGCTCCACCAGCGCCATTTCTAAAGGAAATGTCGACGTGTGATCCATCATTAAAAAGGAAATTTACAGCGGAATACGAATATACAGGGTGTCATTACAAAAAAATCACATTTCCAACATAATACGATTTTGCATATTCTAAATATCTTATTTTAACATAAATTATGTTTTCCTGTAGACATAGTTTTAGCAGCGTATATGATATATAAATATAGAAACTGATTACATTTTTGAATATTTACAATTAAAAGTCTTGGCTTTGTGAGCTGTTAAAGTATCTAAATTTGAAAATTGTAAAAATCACCTAAAAATTGATATTTCAAAAATTTGTCTTAGCAGCATTTCAAATACACTTCATTAATTATCAATAATTTTTCCAGCAACATAATATCTGGTCCGTATGGCTGAAATAAAATTTAAATAGATTTTGCATAATCTATTATACGCCGCCAGTCCATGACCCCCACGAGAAGGTATTAATAGCGAAATTGAAAGGCAAGGGTAATAATAATAATTGAGACGTTCGAGGGTGGCTTTTATCGTAAGTGTACCTACGTAAACCCGTTTATATACGGCGGGCCTTTTTATGCGAACCTTTCGGAACGGAGTCTTTTTATTAATCAATCAAGTGGAATTTGAATGGGCGTTACGCGTTTATTACATTGTAACGTTTGATTAGTTGCACACGGGGCGATTTGAATACGAAAATGCGGACATATGGACAATAACGAACGGGTAAGGGTGGGTTAAATTTAGTCAAAGTAATTCACTTATCGACCTAAAAATATAACATATCGGACTATTCTCGCCCCAAACAAACGTGAGCCATGCTCATGGATACCGCAACGAATGTCTGTCGATTGTACTTCACATACAAACTTCCGATTATAGATACACCCTTAGACTATATAAACTATATACTCTAAGGATACACCGGATGACCAACTAAAATAGTATTTGGTATTTTCAAGGGGTCGGTCAAGTTTGCCCGTATTAAACAAATTTCAAAAAGAAATGAAGCATAATTTTGCACACATTTTGCACAATTTTGCACACCGCAAATAAAATTTTGCACACTCACACAAGAAAAACTAGAGCTGTTTTTTATACGGGGGCAAACTTGACCGTTCCCCCTCGTCTATTACAAAATTGAAAAATTTTGATGCCACTCGAATCGGCAAATTTTGCACAATTTTGCATACCGATTTTCAAATTTTGCACACTTTTCTGGGGAAAGTTATGACGTGTTAAAAATTTGAATTTTCCCCCCCCGTTTGTCAAAATGTGGAAACATTTTGATGCTGCTAGGTTCTACTAATTTTGCACAATTTTGCACACCTATTTTCAATTTTTGCACACTTTTCTGGGGAAAGATATAAGGTGTTAAAGATTTGCATTTTCCCCCCGTTTGTAAAAAAGTTAAAAAATTTTGATGCTGGTAGGTTCAACTAATTTTGCACAATTTTGCACACCAATTTTGAAATTTTTCAAACTTTTCTGGGGAAAGTTATGAGGTATTAAATATTTGCATTTTCCCCCCGTTTGTCAAAAAGTTGAAATCTTTTAATGCTGCTAGGTTCAACTAATTTTGCACAATTTTGCACACTTATTTTCAAATTTTGCACACTTTTCTGGGGAAAGTTATGAGGTGTTAAAAATTTGCATTTTCCCCCCCGTTTTTCAAAATGTTGAAAATTTGTTATGCTGCTAGGTTCAACCAATTTTGCACACCTATTTTCAAATTTTGCACACTTTTCTGGGGAAAGTTATGAGGTATTTTATAATTTCATTTTCCCCCCGGTTTGTCAAAAAGTTGAAATATTTTATTGCTGCTAGGTTCAACCAATTTTGCACAATTTTGCACACCTATTTTCAAATTTTGCACACATTTCTGGGGAAAGTTATGAGGTATTAAATATTTGCATTTTCCCCCCCGTTTGTCAAAAAGTTGAAATCTTTTAATGCTGCTAGGTTCAACTAATTTTGCACAATTTTGCACACTTATTTTCAAATTTTGCACACATTTTTGGGGAAAGTTATGAGGTGTTAAAGATTTACATTTTCCCCCCCGTTTGTCAAAAAGTTTTAAAGTTTTGATGCTGCTAGGTTCAACTGATTTTGCACAATTTTGCACACTTATTTTCAAATTTTGCACACTTTTCTGGGGAAAGTTATGAGGTGTTAAAAATTTGCCAATTTTGTGATAAATCTTTAACACCACATAACTTTCCCCAGAAAAGTGTGCAACAATTGAAAATAGGTGTGCAAAATTGTGCAAAATTAGTAGAACCTAGCAGCATCAAAATTTTTCCACATTTTGACAAACGGAGGGGAAAATTCAAATTTTTAACACCTTATAACTTTCCCCAGAAAAGTGTGCAAAATTTGAAAATAGGTGTGCAAAATTGTGCAAAATTAGTTGAACCTAGCAGCATAAAAATGTTTAAACATTTTGAAAACGGGAGGGAAATGCAAATTTTTAACACCTCATAACTTTCCCCAGAAAAGTGTGCAAAATTTGAAAATAAGTGTGCAAAATTGTGCAAAATTAGTTGAACCTAGCAGCATTAAAAGATTTCAACTTTTTGACAAACGGGGGGGAAAATGCAAATATTTAATACCTCATAACTTTCCCCAGAAAAGTGTGTAAAATTTCAAAATTGGTGTGCAAAATTGTGCAAAATTAGTTAAACCTACCAGCGTCAAAAATTTTTAACTTTTTCACGAACGGGGGGGAAAATGCAAATCTTTAACACCTCATAACTTTCCCCAGAAAAGTGTGCAAAATTTGAAAATTGGTGTGCAAAATTGTGCAAAATTAGTTGAACCTAGCAGCATAAAAAATTTTCAACATTTTGAAAAACGGGGGGGAAAATGCAAATTTTTATCACCTCATAACTTTCCCCAGAAAAGTGTGCAAAATTTGAAAATAAGTGTGCAAAATTGTGCAAAATTAGTTGAACCTAGCAGCAATAAAATATTTCAACTTTTTGACAAACCGGGGGGAAAATGAAATTATAAAATACCTCATAACTTTCCCCAGAAAAGTGTGCAACATTTCAAAATTGGTGTGCAAAATTGTGCAAAATTAGTTGAACCTACCAGCATCAAATTTTTTTAACTTTTTCACAAACGGGGGGGAAAATGCAAATCTTTAACACCTCATATCTTTCCCCAGAAAAGTGTGCAAAAATTGAAAATAGGTGTGCAAAATTGTGCAAAATTAGTAGAACATAGCAGCATCAAAATTTTTCCACATTTTGACAAACGGGGGGGAAAATTCAAATTTTTAACACGTCATAACTTTCCCCAGAAAAGTGTGCAAAATTTTAAAATCGGTGTGCAAAATTGTGCAAAATTTGCCGATTCGAGTGGCATCAAAATTTTTCAATTTTGTAACAGACGGGGGGGAACGGTCAAGTTTGCCCCCCGTATAAAAAACAGCTCTAGTTTTCCTTGTGTAAGTGTGCAAAATTTTATTTTCGGTGTGCAAAATTGTGCAAAATGTGTGCAAAATTATGCTTCATTTATTTTTGAAATTTGTTTAATACGGGAGGCAAACTTGACCGACCCGATATCGCGAATAATCCAAATAATTCGATTCTTTGTATTCGAATAATCATTCGATTCTCAAAAGTATTCGAATGCAAGATATTCGATTCTAAAAATCATCCGATTTTCCCTTCACTAATTTAAAGCTTAAACTTATGGTCCTTTGGAAAACCGAAAACAGGAACTTTAGGCCTATTTTTATAGTTTTCATTACAGCCAGAAATACAACACTTTGTGGGGTAGAGTTACCACAAAATTAGCCAAAACCGAGAGAAAAACATTCAGGTCTTTAAGTTCGAAATACATGGTGTTACGTATTTAAAAATATGCCTCACAATATAACGAAATATTAAACACAAGTTTCACGCACTTAAAAGCCCATAAATAGTTCCGATTTCAGAGAAATGCAAAAAAATAACACTAATTCTCGCAGCCATTATCGGCAAATGCCCAAACTAATTTTTTGTCTTGCTTTTTGTTTCTGTTACAGCGTTTAGATAATGCGCTGTTACCGGATCTATAAGGAAAGTATTATTTTAGGAAAGTGTACGAACTAGGTAGTAGTATTAGATAATTAAATAAATAAATTACGAAATGCCACATTATAAAAAGAGGAAAGAACATCTTAAGGAAATACATTTTTACAATATTGGAGAAATTTCAATGAAATTATATACGGGCATCCTAATATTCGCTACTATCGTAGTAGTCTGGCAGAGTTTCAACCAATTGCCAAAGCCCCCCTTCTATATCTTCGCTACAAATCACAAAAGCTCACTAGCATGACGTCACGGGCTAAAAATGTTGTGAGCACTTTGTCTTTTTGTAGAGCTGTTGTTGCCTACCCTGAAGGTGTGATTTTAGAAGATTGATACTGTTTGGGCAAAAAATTAACCGTTTCATCTTCTCCAAGAAGATTTCACGATTTACACAGTCGAAAGCTTTACTTAAATCACAAAAGCCATTATAGATACACCAGATGACCAACTAATTTCAAGGGGCCTATGAAGGGCATGATTTAAAGCTTAAACTTATGGTCCTTTGGAAAACCGAAAACATGAACTTTAGGCCTATTTTTATAGTTTTCATTACAGCCAGAAATACAACAGTTTTGAGGCATAATTACACTCAGTATCAGTTATCACAAAATTAGCCATTTGCACTAGATGAAAAACCGAGTGAAAAACACTCATGGAAGTATTCCTATTTTGTCTAAAACCAAACTGGCATTAAAATAAAACTGACGCTCTGTATTGACACGTATTTTTATGTGACTTTAGATATTGTTGGCGGTGGCTGTCGTGAGTGTCATAATTTTGGTTTTACATATTTCTGGCCTATATGTCTTTTTAAAATCATTGTATACCTTCGGTTATCTACAGCTGCTTACATATTTCACCAAGAAACCTCAAATCATCTCTTCCAATCTGTCCAAATACCAACACGTCTGTCTTTACAAAATAGCACTAGAAAAGACTCAAAAAAATGCTTCCTGTAAAACGGTCTTGATATTTTCATGTTTAACAAGGTCAAGTCAAGTCAAGTCAAAGTGTTTTATTGTAAAGAAACAATTTTAGTCTCTATTTACAAAGCAAGTTAAAAATAAGTCTTTAACCATTACGATACAATAATTATTAAATCTAAGAAAAAAGTCAAAATCTTATAAAACAAAACTTAGCCCTAATATATGTAAAAAACAAGACAATAAAAACAACAAAAACATTTATCAATTAAAAAGAACAAGACATAAGCAGTATAAAAGTTTAAGCTTTAAAACCTACAGACGATCCATCCGGCTGTAGTAGGCTTTTGGGATTAACACCCTTTTTAGTGCCCTTCTAAAATGTCCAGTAGGTGGTGATGCTTTTAACATTTTAGGAAAGTGATTAAATGTCTTTTTGCCATTATATACGATAGATCTCTGGACCATTGCCTTTGTTAGTATTGGTAAAGGCAAATCATGTATCTGCCTTGTAATCCTTTGCAGTTGGCGAGTTTGTGCAACTTGACGGTTCTTAAAAATCAATGACGCAGTCTCAAGTATGTACAGAGATTTAAATCAATAAACTATTGTTTACATGACACTCTTTGGTTGATATTGGCAATGAAGCGAACAGCCTTTTTTGCAGGACAAAAAATATATTTTGCAAATTGTGCGTACTTGCTCCCCAAAAGGGAATCCCATACCGGAGATGTGCCTCAAATAATGAAAAATACCACCGCAAAGCATCCAGAAGACAACGTCCTACCCAACCCCAAGATATGCTCCTCAAAACGAAGCTGTTTATCGACCCTAAGTAACAGAAACTTAGACATTCTAGAAGTCTGAACAGTACTACCCTCAAGATAGGCATCTTCCAGATCACAACCAAATGCAAGAACATTTGTCTTGTCAGCGTTGAACACAAGGCGATTTGCATCACACCAATCCTTAACATTTTTTAGGTCAGCTGAGATTCATGAGCCAAGTCCCCCAACATCATGCCCATGCCATGATACCGTGGTATCGTCGGCGAACATTGTAAAACTTCCACCAATTTCGACGCAAGTCAAGGGATTGATATAAATCAGGAACAATAAGGGTCCAAGAACCGACCTTTGAGGGACTCCTGACTCCTCAATGCTGATGACCTCTCTCCACCCGACACAACCGACTGAGTACGACCATCCAAGTAGGATGCAAGCCAGACCAAGGCAGTACCGCGGAACCCATAGCACTCTAGCTTTGCCAGCAGTATTCTATGATCAACGCAGTCGAAGGCCCTTGTCAGATCACAGAACACTGCCGCCCCAGCCTCATGCCCATTAATACCCATGGATATATCATCCAGGAGGTTTTTAATAGCGTCATGAGTCCCAAATTGGCATGGTGTGATGGCGTCAACGGTTTGAAGATAGTTCCACATTTGAGTCTTAACAAGCCGTTCAACAATTTTTGAAAGTGTAGACAATAAAGAGATTGGAGGATAGTTGGAAGGTTCTTTACCCTTATAAAGGCAAGTATTTGATAATAGGCTCCTTTGAACTCCTTTGTGCTTGAACAACCTCACCTTTGTCTCCTGTGATCAGACACATCAAAGCTTTAGTCGTATCAACAAAGATGTTATCCAGACAAACATCATGCCTTGTTGCCTCAAGTTCTATGCAAACCGCAACCACCCAAAGTGTCCCTCCAGAAGCTGGGCATTCGCCTGGTTCCCACTAGAGTGCACTTTAAAATTCCCAGCAACCGCATTATTCTTGTCCAGGTGAAGAGAAGCCATCATACCCTTCAAGGAGCCCAAGAAAAGGAGAATATACTTTTCAGTATTAATGTTTACGAGTACTATTTTTGCCTCCTCGAGGAAATTAAGACCTTGCAAAAATCCTCCGATTACGTACCCGTCTAGATGAAATGCCTCCATTTCTACTTATATTATCCAAGTTAGGTCAATATCCTTTTCTCTAACGAATGACTCTAGTTGAGGTGCAAAATCCTTAAACATCTTGCTGGTCCGTATTGCTCTGGATCGATCTTCTCTGGTGTTTCACCCCGCTTGGGTGCTGGAGAGGAGAGGAGAGGTATTGTTCTCGATCAGAGCTGCATCCTTCAGGTTCTTATCGGATAAGTAAAATTTTTCCCGATAGAAAGATGAACCATATTTTTTGTACCGTCTTAATCATTGCTGGAACTCCAATTTGGTATTTCTATTGGGACCGTAACGGCTCTTTTTTACGCGTTACTTTTTCCAGCCATCCATGATGACATGGATCCAGAACCTCTTTCGGGCCAGTCTGTTTTTGTGACATTAGCGGCAGTAATCGCATCTCCCTCTCTCTGTAGCTCCTACAACCCTGGGTGGGTCTTGGCTGACTTCACGATACGCCTCCACTGAATTCGATGCATCATTGCTTCTTCTGGGTGATCAACAGTTAAAATTTTTACATCCGCTATTATGTTATCTTTCCAGAGCAGCCTTGGTCTTCCCAAGGGTCTTCTTTCGACTGGTACCTCTTGTCAAATTAGTTTAACGGTTTCCACTTTGAATTCTGGCATCGATCTCATGCGTCATGTTATTATCAGACGTTAGGGTAGCTCCCAGGTACTTAAATTCCTGCACTCTTTCAAAATTATACCGGTCCATAGTGACATACGTTCAGTTCTTGGTGTTATCATGTACTTGGTTTTAGCTTCGTTAATTTCCAGCCCGACTTTCTTTGCTGCGTCTTCCAATTTAAAAAATTTTTCCTTTACACTTATCGTTGTATTACCCACTATATCCAAGTCATCTGCAAATGCTAGTATCCATCTACTCCAGGGGATTTGGTTGATTGCCTTTTTGGCTTTGGCTTTGTCCTGTCTTGTTCTATTGGGTCATTTAGAATTGCTGAGGCTGGAGAGTGCGTGCTTCAATGAGCATCATCAAGCTTTCCTTGAATGCTGTTGTGCTGATGGGGTTCTCGTTCACTTTCAACAAACTTACTTGATTGACAGTACCTTCTTTCGCTAGTACTTTGTGGATTCTGGAGGCAATGGGGGTTTAACTTTAGATCCGGCCGTGGTCCTGTTTTGCTTCAGTAAATAGCCTTCTCGCCTTACCTCGAAGTGCCTTCAGGTGATTGTTCCACCAGACTGTTGCAGCAACTATTACTTTGCTTACAGGCTCCATTAACCTCTTAATTTTGGAACTGCAATGGCATTCGCTCCAAACTCGGGGAATTTAAAAGTTTCATTTACGATCATCCTAACTTCCATATAATTTTTTTGTTAGAAACAAAAATTGATGCGAATTTTAGACTAAAATTTTACAATCGACATGTTCTGCGTTTTGATAGGCCCGATCGATGTGGCCTGTCTGATTCGCAGGTCAATCCGTTATAAGCACGTCCTCGGACTGAGGACCGTTATTGAGCACGTAGCTCTCGAGCTGGACGGTGGGCTGCGGATAGTCGGCGCATATTCACCTCCGGGTCTCTGCCTCCAGGAAGAAGATGTTCTTGCTCTGCTGCCTGCCGGCAAGAGACGCTCCTGCTGGGGGATATTAACGCAAAACACGCTAATTGGCGTGGGACTTCCGACAGGAGCGGACGCTTGCTATACAGGTTAGTGGAGCAAAACATTGACTTAGTCTACCATCACACTCCCAATCCTACACATTATCACGACGCTTTTTCCAATCCATCGTTCCTGGATATTGCTCTTACTCGAGGAATAACCGCTGCCTCAACTCTCGTAGAGTTGAATGAGCTCAACTCGGATCACCTTCCAATCAAGATTAGCCTGTACACTAGGCTACAGTATGAACTGGAATCTATCCGCTCGTATAGAAATCTTGATTGGAGGGAGTTCCGAGTGAGGCTTAGCCAAGCAACAGTTATTCCAAGACAAATAGACTCTATCCCAGAACTTGAGAGCGAGGTGCAAGCTCTAGTCACCAACATCCAGCGCGTTAGAGACGCAATCTGTCCGATTGTCAGAAAACGGCCGTTTACTGACACTCTCCCTGAACCTATCGTAGATCTAATCACCTTCCGCAACCATATTCGGCGTAGATGACTACGTACAAGAGCAGAAAATGACCGGTTGTGTGTCACAGCGCTAACAGGGACGATCAAGGCTAAGATCTCTATCTACAGAAATGAGAAGTGGATGGCCTATATTAATACCATAGTCCGACACGACGGCTCGCTGTGGAAGCTCACCAGGCGGGTTCGCGGAGGCTCCGCAATTTTTCCTGAAATACAACATCGTGGGGATGTATTTACGGATAATACTGGGAAAGCAGAGGCCTTCGTGAGCTATCTGGGGGACGTCTTCAGCGAGACGCCGAATTCCACGCCATTTCACACCTATGTAGACACAGTAGTGGAAAACTTTACATCCATTAAGTACCCGATTGCCCCTGCTGTGCTTGATAGGCTGCTAGTCACTCCTGCTGAAATCAGGAGATTTCTTCGTCGTCTGCCCGGAAACAAAGCCCCTGGCCCTGACGGTATTCAGTATATTATTCTAAAGAATATGCCGAATAAGACCGTCATCCACTTAATGCACATCATAAATGCAATGTATCGGCCAATATCGTTGCTCGATACGCTCGGATTCTACCCCCGGAGCAGTTCGGTTTTCGCCGCGGTCATAGCACTACTATGCTCGCGGCGAAGGTCGCACAGGATGCTCTGAAAGGCTTCAATGAGGCCAAGGCAACGGCATTGTTGCTACTCGACATTGAGAAAGCATTCGACAGGGTATGGCACAATGGGCTGATATATAAGCTTTTTGCTAACCATGGAATGCCTTTACATCTAGCATCCCTCATTGCGTCGTACCTTGCGAATCGCTCCTTTTCGGTTAACATTCATGGCGATACTTCGGGACCTAGACAGATCATGTCTGGAGTGCCCCAAGGAACAGTTTTGTCACCGCAACTATTCAGTCATTTTATAGCTGACTTCCCGTCTCATCCTGCAAATTCCTTTGCCCTGTACGCTGATGACACGGTGATATACTCACAGTCATCAGACGTGCAGGTAGCAAAACGGAATCTCGAACACCATCTCACCCTTCTAACCCCCTATTACAAGGATTGGAAAATAACCTTAAATGCGTCGAAAACAGAACTAGGTATATTAACACATCAGTGCCATATAGACCTGGCACCTATTACTGTAGGCAACGCGGCAATTAGGCCGATAGACCCCGTCAAATACCTAGGGATAGTTTTCGACCGAAAGCTCCTTTTTTCCAAGCACGTTGCGGCAATCAGGGCTAAAAACATAATTACCCGCAAAAGTTTGAATCAACTTATACGAACGAGATCATACTTAAGCCCGACTAACAAGCTGACAATCTACAAATCAATAATAAGACCGACGTTACTATACGGAGCACCACTTTGGTGCTCAGTAGCAAGAAGCCACCTCAAACATATACAGACGATACAAAACTGATACTTGCGGGATGCTTTCTCCTTAACGCTACTCGATCGAGTTCGAATCAGCGACCTACATAACATGGCCAGCATAGAGTATGTTGAACAATTTGTCAACGATGCAGCCTGTAAGTTCTTTAAATATAGCATCAGGAGATCAGAAGCGACCGCAGGTATCGCAGACCTAAGACATGCCACAGATTGAAACATGGACCGCTATATAAGCACACGGACCTCTTTTATCAGGAACTTAGGCCACCATAAACGACTCAATATGCAAATACGATTCACTAAAAATGAACAAATACTTGAACATGGATGTACTAACATACATACTACGAACCAGACAAGACCACTTCATCACTCTCGCCGCAGCCACCAAGCCGCGCGTGGTATCTCCTCCCCCAGGCAAGATTTACGTGTTCGGGGCGAACAATCGTATGTTATACCCTTCATGTATGGGCCTACATGAGCGCACCCATATACTACTATGTGCATTTATGTACATAGTCCTTGAATTGACTAATTAGTTATTGAATTGTACATAGAATGTATATATTGTATATATTTGTGTTACATGTCTGTGCCGTCTGTATCGTGATAATATTAAGCAGGTTTTTTGGCTACTTTTTCATGCGTTTAACACCAGCTTGAACCACCCCTGAAACACCCTCAACCAATCAACACAGCCTATAGGCAAACTCACCCTGTAACTTGATTGAAGGGAAATAATCCCAAAAAATCACAAGGTTGACTGACTACTGATTAGTTAGTCATTAGATGGGCCGACAAGTCGCAGGTGTTTAGTTCGCGAGTGAGATGCGCAATGTAAGCGCAACACAACTCGTAAAACGAGAACACGCACTTCGATTACATTTATGACTAGCTTATAAGTATGGATACTGTTCTAAAAATTAATAAAGATTTGATTGATTGATTGATTGAACCTCTTAATTTCCCCCGTGATCCTCTCCTACGGTTACAGCATTACATCTGCAATGCTCAATTCGATAGAAGTCGTACTTTTTCCCCTTAATCGAATCTAAGAATTACGAACACGAATCAAATACTAATAATCATCAGATCACATATAGCACCGTATAAAAATGCCAATGAATTAACTAACGACTCTCCCCCTCTTGTCGCGAGCCCGTTGACGCGTCCCTTGGCTTTCGGGGCCGAAAATGTATGCCAAACGGGGGCATATGCGGCCCCTAAATAATCGTCGGGTATTAAGTGCCGGCGAAGTGATTGAAAGTGTATCTTTTGTGACGAGGGTGTAACTGAAAATCATTAGAAAGGCGAAAAGAGCATTTGTTCGAGGAGAGACGACGATGCATGCGTGCCCTTCAATTTTTGTTCTAGTTTTTAACAATTTCGATTTATTTACATCCCCCTCGGCCAAATAATAGGCTACTATCATATCACATTTTTACCAAATTATTAGCCTAGACCAAGCGATAAACGCGGTCCAATACGTGTACGATTTTGCATAAAACCGTTAATCCAAGTGGAAATTTAATTTGTTAACAATACAACGACTCGCCGATTTAACGCAAACATTCCGACCTATAATAAACAACGATATCCCCCCTTTCGATCCCCATTTAATAACAATAGGCGACATTCTCTAATCCTAAAAGCAAAGAGAGTTTCCGCAGGGCAGTTCAACCCTCCGACTTTACGTATCTCGTAATGTATATTATATTATGTTATAAAGGTCAGAAAATGACACAAGGTATGATACTACTCTAATTAATTAATTACGGTAAAATCCAGCGATTTACGTTCTCATCTTGTTGTAGTGATTGGCGATATCCTTTCATTCCATTGTCCTGGGATGGCATGCTTTTCAACAATGTTAACTTCGGTTAACATTTTTACTTGAAAGCTCTTACGGTTCCTTAATTTCATAAAATACATACCTTGTATGGGTGTAGTGGATTCGAATTCCAATGCATTCTATATCTATTTTTTGTAGCAATTGGAACATGTTGATTAAATTCCTAGACGGTCTG